>JBCEWB010655859.1:0-35326 GCA_039654565.1 Peronia peronii
ATAGATAGATAGATAGATAGATAGATAGATAGATAGATAGATAGATAGATAGATAGATAGATAGATAGATAGAAACGTTGTCCCAATACATCAGCACCCGAATACTGACAAACATGCTAAGCTGGGATGTACCAAATCCTCTCACGGGCCAGAAATTACATAAAATCCCACCCCTCACAATTGGTAAATGAGAAAATTTCATGCGCATTCTCTAACTCGATTATCGTAGACTTATTGTTAGGGCATATCCATCAGGGACCGAAGGCCCAAATTACAGACGGCTGAATATACTACGTGGAAACAGGAACAGCCCGGAGTGATAACTGAGGATGACCAAAACATTGGGTCTAACCTGAAATAATTTGTTTACCCCATGTTTATCAGTATGGACAGATATATAAATGACATAGGGTAGATGTTCTCCCTTTGGCAGGACGTTTTATATTTACACTATAAATCTGCAACAAAACCCTCAATAGGCATATGGACTCGAAAACTACTGAATGGATCCATGTGAAATTTGGCACACAACATAATTTGCATAATGGATCTGTGTTTCTACATACATAAACTCAAAAAAAGCTTTTTATCTTTGACATTATTCTGAAAATGCGATAATAATTGCTTAATAAATTCGCGAAGGTGCTTGATCCAAATTGTACGTTCGATAGTATGATGCGTTTTCTTTGAGTAACAGACAGTTTCATCAACCAAAATATCAACATTGAGGTGAGCACGCTTGGCATCCACTTTTAAGTTGCAGGGCGTTTCGGGTTGACCTATATTTAAAAAATATCTCACGGATGCCTTGGATTCTCTTCTAGTAGCATCAGAAATTCAGATTGTCTGAGCTCAATTACCCTCAGGCATAATATTTTGAGCTCTTTGTATAAATTCGACGTGTGTATAACAAATTTCCAATTACATTTTGTTTATCAATGCGTGCCTTGTAGTCCGTTATTTTTTGTTTTCTCTTGACATTCCATAGACAGGTTAAATATTTAATTATGATTATGAAAGGAAAAATATGGATATCATATGGGATGAAAAGTAATGTAGACAAGATTATGACAATTTATACTAGATCATGATTATGTGAAAAATAATGTCGGATGCACTGTGGAATGCATTGATCTCCTGAAAACGTTTATAATTTTCGTCTCTGTCATTGTAAAACTTTGATAACTACTAAGGGCTCGTGTGATGTTGAGGTCTAGGTATAAAAAAAAAAAAACAAAGCCCAGATTTTGATGATTTAGAAACCTTATTATGTGGAGCTTTTAATCTTTAAAACAAAAATGGCTCTCATGGTTCCAATTTTTGGTGATGAAGAGAAAAAAACGGAAGAGCTAGTTAGTCTGTGGCCCACTCCTAACAACTACTAGCCTACAGACGTAATAGCTATCTTGTAATGATAACAAAATTACCTAAATTTGGTAATAACTGAAGGAAAAGAAAAAATTTTAAACAATAATAATAATAAAAACAAATACACACATCCATGAAAAAGAAGAATATTCAGAGAAAACAATTTTTTCTTTTTTCTTTACTATGAAGAGAATGGATCTTGTCTACTTCCGAAACCAAAAAACAAGACAAATTGGCGGCAGGGACAGCAACAGGAACAGCAAAAGCATCAACATCGATATCGTCAACATCAACAATAAACAGATAAAGAGAGAGTTGATGTTGCATCAAAGCCAATTAATTATGACAGATATCAGGGACAAAGGGGACAAAAGCTTCAAAGGGAACAACAGAAATAATGTTACCACGGACTCTGATGGCTCCTTTTCACCTCATCAGCCTCTCTGCAAAACCAGCTGTTCCCGTGAATAACGCTCGTTGGGAACGAATAGAGCAGCATGCACGCACAAGCTACTGTTTCCTGCCCAACTGCGCATACCACCTGAATGCTGGACAGGTGGAAACTACTCACTGTTTAACTGTGCAAGGAGGGTGTCTAGTTGGCATAACAAAACTGTAGTATCACGAATTTCGCTGCCATTATTAAAAGGATTACGACTTTTTTGTTCCATCCAGAGACAGTGGCTGCGGTACTACACTGCTACATGAGATAGGTAACTATCTGAGTATTGTTTTATTCCGCGTGTAATCTGCGTTCGCGCAATTATTAAAACTTTGCTTTTTCTTTATAAACGTATCTTCCTAGGGTTTCAAACTGAAATGCTGATGACAATTCACTAACTGATAATGGGCCCTTATTAAAGATACTTCATAGAGCAAAGGAGTGAAAGCGATTGCATAGTTCGTGATATGGACTGCCGATGTATTTTCTCTCTCAGTGGGACAAGGTGTGAGACAGGCTTAAATGTACTGCATTCAGGATTTTGACCTACAGCAAGCAAATGACTACTTTCATTTTGAATGAGATTTTCAAACTCAATGTTTATAGTGAGTACAACTTCTACTGTTTATTTATGCGTCACGCAATTTCGCAGTGTTTATCAACTCGTGCAATTACCAAGCTTGTCACTCCCGTGCTTCTGATTACACATGCAGTCATTATCACTAATTTTCTGTTTCTAAAGTTGCTCACCCCCAGACACAAGACTCACGTTGTGAAGAAAGCACCGCCGTATCCCGTCTCTCATTGACGAAATCATTGCCTTAATGGTCAAAGCAATAAAGTTCATTAACGGAAGGTAAAGTCCGTTGTTATAGGATAGTAGAGATTGCTGTTCGTGTGATCTCAAGTTTGACTGTTTACAAACTTATACCCCTGGAGGACAGATCAAACAATCAAAACAAAACAGGTTTTAAAAAAATGGTAGAAATTTAATGGTAATGGGAATCCTATTAAAATAACAACGATCAAGCAATCCGGAGGGACGCATTAATAATGATGAATTAATGATGATAAATGTGAGATATTTTAAATCATAATGAAAACAGCAGCGTGAAATTCGGATAAACAAATTGAAATGAATAGTACATGAATTAATGAAAGAATAATAAATCAGTTTGGACTTTGATCAAAACCAAAAAGAGGAGGTTTAGAATGTTATAAACTCTAAAAAGAAGAAGCAGAATAATTCAGTCGCACTTTTGAGATATAAAATATTTTAGATGGATAGTGTTCTTCTCTTTTTTTGTATGCTTTGTAGCATACGTAGGTGAGGAAATCCCAGTGCGGGAGTTTGATATACCGGTGACTAGAGGAACATTCTGTTACTTTCGGGAAATTGCAAACAAACTCGAGTTTCTGTGAGTATTCAGATGTGCACAATCACAACAGTGAAGTGCAGTGGTCCTTGTGTTCCTATAGAGTGGCCAATAGAAATACTGCGAGGGCGTGGAGATAAGGATGCACATCTGGGCGAGCGAAAATGAACGAGAGAGAACAACCCATTATTCGGTCGAGTATCAAAGATAGTATGGTGAGAAAGAAGAGACATGAATAGTGAAGGGCAGAGGGGGAGGAGGGAGAGAGACTGAGAGAAAATTAACTTGACAATAAGTGCGATCTAGTGATGACTGAGAGACAGAGATGGGAATGGGAAAAAAGGGAAACAGATATAAGAATGTAGAAACAAAAGAGTCAATGATCAAACAGAGTTATAAATAGAAGGCAGAATACAACGTGGTAATACAACATAAAGTATGGATGAGAGATACTGTAAAGAGGTATCAGAGGAGAACGTTTATTACAGAAGGAAGAAACAAATCAACATCCATCGTTTCTTATAACTGATACGAACGTTAACGCTTAAAATTTTAATGATGTAAAGAAAAAAAAATGAAGAAGCATTGCAATCTTGACCCTCGTCAAATGCGTTAATAGAAAGGGTGTGCATTTATCTAAGGCCCCGATTGTAATGCCTAGCATTCGCCTGTTTACTTGAGATGTTCAAGGTTTATCTTCCCTGCAATTTCACGGCCGGGCTAAATTGCCGTGTTCCCAGTTCCTTCATGCTATCCCAGACAGACTGTAAGAACTGCATTTAGACTTATAATTCACGACACATGTGAACATGAGATTAGGAGATATCAGAGTCCACTAAATCAAAGTTCATATATTCATGTCTCAAAAACGAACGCTCAGTTGCATTTGACGCCTTGGCATAATACACAAACATTAAAAGTCTGTTTAGTGCGTTGCACATCCAGTGATGGAATAATGTAGATGACGGATTCAGCACAATGATATTTTGTCAGTCATCTCTGACTACTATGGTCACTTTGTACATGCTTTATCTGAATACCAAGAACTACTTGTACACCTTATTTGAAGAGGGTCCGTTTCATTTCATGTTATAGAATATGAGTAATGTGTGGTTCTTATCAGATACAGGATGACAAAACCTATAGATCTGTCGCAAAAAGGCAGCTCAGATTTAAACTAAGAATTACAGGACTCTTCCCCATGCTAACACAACCTAAGATTTATAACTGAATAATCTCGACATGAAGAGCATAAATAAACGAGTTGAGAGGTACAAAGATAAAGGCAAGAGAAGAGGAAGATATGAGTGACAAAGAAGGAATCCTTACAGGAAGTACCTGATTTTTTTCCCGCCCTCTCTCGTTAGCTTTCTGTCTTTGTCTCTCTTTTTGTATGAAAATCCTGTGTCATCTCAAGCATTTTGGCATACATAATACATCATATCTAGAACTCGCAGCTGTAGCTTTGAATGGAACGAACTAATCATTGTAATGACCGGTCGACTTCTCATGAGCTCACGCGCCTTCCTCACTGAAGGCTATTTTTAGTGACATGGATCACTGCCTAATTGGCTACTTCAGCTTGTTTTTACAGGAGAAATCTCCAGAGCATTAGCCAGGTGATACTAGTTGGAATTTCAACTTGACACATTTCCTGCAATATCTTCATTATCACAAGATAGTTCCCTGCCATACGGCTTTGGCTATCTTAGTTCTCTATTACACCTAGTACTTTCTGTAGTTGTCATTTGTGCCATATTGTATGCTGTCATTTGCGTACGCCATTGAAGCTTGTTAATGTGTTCCTGTCATCTACATTTTTTTTCCATTCAACTTTCTTGATGTCTGTGAGTATTACAGACCATTCTCTTTTTAGAGCGAGAACTGAAGTGTGGTTTTTCTGTAGTTTCCTCATGTCTTCATTGGAAATTTTTCTGTTCTGGTTTTGTTTCTTTTGGAAACTCCTCGTACGTGTTTCCTTATACCGGTGCAGTTTAACTTGTAAGGCACAAATTATGACTCAGCTGTGTTCAACATTCTATTTGTTTATGCTATTATCCTGTATGTATTGACTTCATGAAGAAGGGGAATTATCATTGACACTATTTTTATTTATCATTCTTGAATCTTCAGTTAACTTCTTGCCTGATAACATGACCGTCGAATTTGAGAATGTTTACAAATTATTTAGTACTCTTACTTTTGACTTTTTTCGAAGTTTGTCCAGCCACAAGAGAAAATCTCAGTGAACTTTGTTTTTCGAACAGCTGACAGTAGTCACTGAGTTCCACACAAGAAAGAACACAACGGCTTGTCCTGTATTATCTCTTAGTGCCAAAAGAATGAACTATTCCCCCAAACTTTACATCCGGTCTCACTATACCTTAATCCTTTGTCTGTCAAGACTATCTGACTACTCATTCTTTTGTCCCTCCTGTTCTGAAATCTATCATTTTCCATCATCTGGAAGGCCTGCAACACAAGATTATGAAGCATTTCTGTTTTCACCGAGCCAAGGTATAAATAGTGAATCTAGGAGTTTGAAATGATGTCCAGATCTTCTGATGTTCATGATTCTGGAAGCCAAAAGTTTAAAGTGTGCTATTTCATCATGCCTGATGGGTACCATTCACTGTTTTTGACTTCACTGATGCTTAAAAAAGAATACTTAGACAAACCACAGCAATTACTAACTTTTGGTGAGGGAAAAGCGGGACGCAGCAGTTAATCATGTTTTTCGCAAAACGGAAATGTATCTTTGAAAACAACAATAATCTGGGACAATGGGCTCCGTGCACACATATCTTAACTCTTAGAACGGTGGATAAATCCATCAAGGCAATGAAAGAGTGGTTAATTGTCTGTTGTGATAAAGCAGTGAGACTTGGCTTTGTAGCTGTGAGGATGCCATTTTCCAAGTCTATGACATTTCCTGAGTAGATAATCCGAAAGTTCGAATGAGGTCTGGAGGAGGTGGGTGAGCAGTGAGCACAGATATCGCGTCACGTGCACAGAGCATGCATTGAATCGTGTGCCGTGCGAAGCGTGCATTGACCTCGAAATACCCCAATTCGAAGGTATCGTTCTTTCTTTCTTTAGCTCTTTTAACTTTCATGCCTCAGTGGGATTGACGTTCGAGACTGTATGTGACTCAGCCTTTACTTCTTTATGCATTGGTCTTTGACAATCGAATAGCTTGTTTTTGTTTCAGTGCCTTTGAACTTGTACGAAGGTCTTTCAAAAATTTATGGCATCGAGCATATTGTGCATTCCATGTTATACCATAAGCTTAGATATGATTATCAACGTTTAATTCGAATATTGTATAATTTGAGCTTTATGAATCAATGTTAAAATTTTCAGTGATAAACTGTACCTCGTTTATTACCTGTGGGTCAAAAGGAAGGCGTTCATCTTCATGATTCACTGCATGATTTGAATTTCTTGTTTTCTAATTACTGAAGAACGTAGGCGTTTCCTTACAGCCCTTTACTCTATTGTCACGGGCGAGGTAAAAATATCTTAATTTCTCATTTATGAGATATAAACACATGGGGTCAGTTTGTGTAATGAAAGCGATTGGATATCTCGTTTATAAGATACACATTGGGCCGCCAGTCGGCTTGGAAATAGATGAGATTACTCGTGAGTTAGACCTAAATGAATGGCGAGGTCATGGCAATCTATCATTGTCGTGAGCAGCTTTCACCAAGTTACCGAGAAAGGAAACCCTGTAGGCAGGTGGGGAAAAGAACGAAAGAAAAGGTGGAGACGAAAACGATAATGAAGATGCATGCCTTCCTGTTTAGGGTCAATGTTTACGCTGAAAACAGACCAACCAGGTTTGAAAAGTGGCATGTGTTTCTCATATATATTATTGTCAGAGACTCTTGCTATATGGCGATACTATAAAATCCTAGACAACGTGATTCTGTGACCTTGTTAAAGCTGTATTACACGAAACAATAGATCGGAAGAGAAAAAGTGGTAGCCACAAGAAAAGATAGATCGACAAAATCCAGGAGTGGAATGAGAGAACGTTTTGCAGGCTCTGGCCCACATTCGATGATTTCAGACGGGGTAGAAGGCTGAGAAGAAATGGTGGATATGGCAAAACCTGTGGTTTATATTTAAGATCTCACTACTTGGTAAATTCCCTTGTGGTCTTTTTTTTTTTTCTTTTTACCCATCTCTCTAAAATGGATAATACAAATGATGATGGTGATGACTACGAAAGTCAAGATGCTCACCTGCCATTTCACCATCACAGCAAGGAAGGCGTGGGCGGAGGGGGGGGGGGGGAGGGCAGAGAAGGGAGGTGGGAGGGGGAGGAAACAATATGATATATGTTATAAATGTCGATCTCTTCATGCCGACGAACATGTATCCAAAAATAGTATAGCGGAAACATGTCACCATGACTCAGACGTGGAACGACATCGGAGAGGACGGTTTACAATGGAACCTGTGATTTGCCAGCAACACCAAGGCAAGTAAAACAAACTGGTTCCAGTATCCTGACGGAATCTCAATCAGAGATCCTTGTTCTCTCTATTGCCTTGATGAAGGTCTTCTTTCTTTCTTTCTTTTATTTTCTTACTTTCTGTCTTTCTCTCTTTTCCCTTTTTCTTTCTCTCTTTCTATTCTTCACATTCTTTCTTCTTTCCCCCTTTTTTTTGTATGGCCTGTAGTTAATTCCATCTCTCCTTTTACCTTGAGGTTCCCATCGTTCTTTCTTTCTATATATTACTTTTTTAAAACCATAATATAAATCTTAGCATATTTTTTCTTCATTGTAAATATAAACTCTTGATCTCTACATACAGCATACGTATATTTTATTAAATACAGATCTTATGTATTTTTAAGTATTAATCATTGCCTGGTGCAGAGCCCGCTGTCCACAATTAACATAGTTGTATCAATATTCATAACAACAGCAATCGAAACAATAATTGAAAGTCTTTATACGATTCTCATTTTCAGAGGAACATCAACGCGCACTGGCAAATTCCAAATGCGACGAAACGGATAAAAGCAATCGTTTATTTATTTTTTTTTATATATATTTTTTTGTTTTTGTAACCTTGCAGTTTCTCGCCCATGCCCAAATCCTGATCACTTCTGATTCTCCTCGTGGGTAATTCCCCCCCCCCCTCCCCCCCCCCTCACCCACCCTAGGAAAAAAAAAAGGAATTGCTTAGAGAATATCGCGATATAATTTTCCGTTCCCGAGCTTAATGTGATAATCAAAATTTAGTTCTTAAAAAAAAGAAAGAATGCAGCATGTTGCCTTTCAATGTTACCGACAGCTAAATGCAAACTTGAATGGGCTGGGTAGTTGTTGAACAGTGGTGTAATAGGACTAGCACAGGGTGGTATTATTTAACAGCACATCAATACTATTAGGACTGCACTTCGCCAAACGCCATTTAAATGGCATCCAGAAATTACAAAGCATATCGCGTTAAATAGTAATGGTCATAAATAATGTATAAGGCAATGAACAACTTTCAAGGATCTCATACGAGTGAACATGTGGCTTGCTGTATGCTCACAAATTGTCTTCATCACGGTAGGAAATAAACCATGTTGGGAAAGGCATTTTGTCAAAGTACACTAGCGCGTATAATCATAGATGCATGCATGAACTTTCACTTTCACAAAACCGACATGCGAGCAACATCGTTTTCTATCTTTAGTTCATGCACGTGTTTAAAGTGCTTTTTACTTGTTAGAGGAGGAAGGCCCTATCACCTTCAATCGCCCTCTCTTGGTTTTCAGCTTCCTTCCCTAACGCAATACTTTATTTTTATTTATTTATTTATATTTCGTCTCCCACTTCCAGGCCTAAAGGTCAAGACAAAATCGGGGGCACGCACGGCTATCGTGCACAATAAACAGACTTCAAGGCAATACAGGCTAATTTGGGACAAGCGGGTAGCTCAGGGTTAACGGCAGTCAGGTATTCTAGGCTGGCTCTCACATTCATTCCACGATGTCTTCAAGTAGACAAGCGACGTAGATACCAAATTTAAACACCACTGTGTTTACGGCATTAATGATAGGCATCTCTTTCTTTCTGTTATTTTTTTCTTTTCTTTTTTCTCTCCGTCTATATCGCTATCTGTCTGTTTGCATGCCCCTCTATGTATCTTTCTGTTTCTCCATTTGTTTGTCTGTTTGTGTGACTGTTTGTAAATTCATATGTTCGTGCCATGTCTGTCTATCTGTCTGTCTGACAGTTTGTCCATGAGTTTATCTATCTATGGGTCTATCTGTCTGCCAGTTTGTCAATCTGCCAGTGTACTTACTTATTATGCGTCTCTTTGTCATAGTATATCGCAGTTTTGTCTGTCTATCCACCCATCCCGGTTCCTGTACATGTCTGTCCTTTTACCGAATGCACATATAAACTAGCTATTTACATTAGAAAAAAGATGATCTCATTTTCTAATATCGTCGAATCTGAAGACAAAAGGAGTCAGTCAATGAGTTTTCCTACCTAATTTCCACTGACAGAAAACATGCCGTCTTCAGTTAAAGCCCAGTATGAGGTTAGTGCTACAGCAAAGACGAACTTGTTCTAAAAGGAAACTGTGTGAACGCTTAGATCTAGATTGGTGAGAACAGGTTCTGATACAGCTTCATAGGCTTCACATTAGCAGAGATGATCTATAGAACACTGTGATGTATAACGACAGGTTAGTGTCTGTTTCTCAGTGAACTGTAAAGGCTTCTCAATAAACTGTGGAGACTAAATACCGCACAGTCACAAGGAGTATTTCTATGTGTATTTCGCTTTTCAGCCTCCAGCCGGAAGTTATCTCAGAAGGAGTGTAATTAATTTACCTCGTCTTAGATGTTCACTGGTGCAATGAAAGCGGGGCATGAATTCCACAAATAGTTCTCTCTCCATAAAAAGACTTGGGCAATCCGTGAATTCTTGGATTGTGCAACCTTCATATATATCCAACAATGAATCAACGTGAGGTTTCTTTCTTATCTGTCTACTTGATTACCAGTCCATCTGCCTATCTAGCTGCCTGCCTGTTTTACTGACATGTCAGCTTACATTTCATTCTGCATGTCTGCTTCTAGAATTCTCTGTGGTGTATGTCTGTTTGCTTGTCTGTCTCAAAGGGATCCAAAATGCTATGCTCGGATATAGAGGAAATCAAGATGAAAATGCTCATGGAAATACAGATTTCCAGTTAGATCAATAGCTGTGCTCATGCAAAGACAGCCAATTGGTGAAATGTCTGAAATAGTTATTTTTCAGTGTCTTAAACATTAGGGGCAGATGTTGTAGAATAAAAACAAACAATCAAGGCCGAGGTTATCTGACACTTCCTTCCTTCTTCTTATTGGTTTCCTAAAAACCAAGCAGACCCGGTGGCAGTTTATAGAATGTGAGGGTAATAATTAACACATATTACGTTCATTAGCGACATGTATATACCTACATGAATAAATAAATGAACAATAAAAGAAAATAAAATATAAAAGGCTGTTTATTCTTTCTTTTCCATGTAATTAGAACAGCCAACATAAAGAAAAAAACAGATAAACAGAAACGTAAGAAATACAGAAATGGACTTGATGTAAACCGGACATAAATAAATTCGCGGCGAACTGCAAGGTAGATCTCAAATTCCCTGCTATGGGCTAAAGAGTCCACTGCACGGCAGCATCCTTGCTACCACTGTTAGCAACGACTATAGTTATGAATGACCACCGATAACCACCACTCGCAAATTAATGGGCTCATTTCCCATCAGCATGAATATTAAAAATAATAAGTACGAGGATATTACCACCAGATAGTCAAAATAGTCCCAATAGTATATTTGCTACGAGGTGGTCTAGTAATTGTAACTTAATGTCAATTTGAACAAACCCTATATCTCACCTTTATTTTTACCCTAGCCCTAACTTTCACTCTAGAGATAACTCTAACCCTGAATCTAACCCTCCCATCTGGAGTCTAGAAACTAGATATAGAATCTACAAGGTCTAATCCAACATCCCGCATCAAATCAAATAATGTAATGTGATTGGTCGAAAAGGAAAGCCTAGTCACAACAGAGTATTGAGTCTATTTTGACCACGTTATCGCAATATTCAGTGCAAAATAGAAAACAGGAATGCCGCTGGCAATAGCACAGAAAACCATCCCAACAATATATTTGTTTGGTTTTACACCATTTGGACTATTGTGCAGCACAGACTAAGATGCAGGAAATGCACAAAACATTCAACGTCAGCGCTTTGTCGAGATATTTACTTAACGTTTGGACACTTTAAGAAGGAAATTTCGAGGTATTTTGACAAGAGATCTTTTCGTGAGAACGTCCAGATGTATGTATTTATGTAGGTGGGTATGCGTATGTGTGTGTGTGTCTCTGTGTTTATATGTGTGTGTGTGTCTCTGTGTTTATATGTGTGTGTACGTGCATGTGTGTCTGTGTGTACGTATGTATGCATATGTAGATATGTAGGTATATACGTATTCATAGAAAAACTGCCAAACATATGCTTGTATTGTACTCTTCATTTTTTTTTCTTTGTATTTTTCTGCAATGGTCGCTATGTAGTTCCTTATGGATAAATAAAGTATTCGTATTCGTCTGTTTCAAGAAATCAAGGTTATATTTGCAGTCTCTCTTTTCACACAGACTGAACAAAACTGCAGTGTTTTTAGAGAATGAAGTGACGCACTACGGTGCCGTTCAATGTAATGGAAATTCATAATGGGAGATCGTTGTGACCAGTGACCAGTTCTATTATTTTTCTTTGCCAGACAAAGGAGGTGTTGAGCAAGCAGGCTAAAAAAAAAAAAAAAAAGAACCCTCTTACTGTCACTGGAAAGACTGATCACCAAAAGATTTAATATACCATAGATAATTTTTTTCTGTTACTGTTGTATTTTTAATGACGAATGTTTCAAGAGAAGGGCTCAAGAGCGATTTTCTTCCTCTTTATACTGATTGTTCACAACACCACTTTTGTCTTTCAAAGGGAATTAATAGGTCTGGACACAACGATCTCCCGTTATAGGTGTGGACGTAATTAAACGGTGATTTGTCAAAGAATAGTCAACAGAACAAGGGTAACAACTGCGCAAAGAAGACAACACAATGGGGAAATTGAAGCCTTTGATAAGCATTAGTGGCATACTAATCACAACCAGTTGGTGAGAGACTGCTGAGCGTTTAGCACGTATGCAGGCTAAGACCTTACTCAGGTATTACTGTTGTTGGCAGGACGCCCGTATGCGATTTACATGTCAGTGATATTGTTTGTGTCGGGGGCCTGGAAATGGAAACTTATGAAAACTTGTTTAAAAAAAAAACGGCTGGACTGACTTTATAAATTGCCCTTTGATTGAATATTTACATTTGTAATAATTTAACATTTTCAGCGTCGTTCGCCTTTCAAGGAGAGACCATTTTAAAATGAATAATATCCTCTTTATCCTGGCTTGTTTCTTGGGGTTTAGCAAATGTCCTGGGGTTGCCTTATCATACCCAGGTAGAAAACATATATGATATTCATATAAGAATATCCTGTCATCACCTGTCATCTCTCTCTCTCTTTCATTTCTCTTCTCAGCATCTTGCTTTTCACCATATTTATTCTACATCAATTTCATCACTGTACCACCTTCGCGACCCCTTCCATCGTCGGCTCCAGCTTCATCACATCAAGATCTCACGCGCCATCAGCCCATCTTTTAGCTACCGACCTTCAGGTTCCTTCTCCCCACTCACCCTCCACTCGTGTGTACTGCCGGGTTGGAGATTTGATCCATGGTACGTACGTAACAAACACATCCACCTGTTATAAAATAATTAATTTACGCACCTGTAAGAGAGTGTGGTTCATTCTATTTGGGACAATGGTGGATGAGTCAGGAATGAGAAAAATAGTCACAGGATAAAATGTTTCTTCACAATGGAGCGAAAGAAACAAGTTGGTCTTGTTTAGAGCCTTGTTGTCATTGGCAATCTCTTCATCTTCTTGTCTCCCTGTCTTCATCGCTCCTTCCCTTTCTCTTGGTCTTTATCTCTCTCTCTCTCTCTGTTTCAGTATTTACTCTTCTTCCAATACTATAGTCCATCTTTCTCTGTTGTTTTCTTTTTCTTTCTGTATCTATCTTCACCTTGCAAATCGCCCCTCTGTCTTTCTGTCTTTTTCCCTCTATTATCTATCCTTCTTCTCTCCTTGTTTTTGATTTTTCTCTGCCTTTATCTCTCTCTGTCTCTCTGTCTGCCTCAACATATCCCACTCTCTTCCAGTCTGATAGGTTGTGTTTCTCTGTTGTCTTTTTTTTTTTTCTTCTCTTGGGGTCCCTTCATCTAGCCGTGCTTCACTCTCACTCTTTCTTTCTATTCCCCTTTCCTCTTCATTTCTCCTGTCCCCTGTCTCTGTAACCTGCGAACACAAACATAATTATGCAATAAATATAAAAAGCCTGAGATGATTGCGTCCGGCAGGAGGACACAGAGAACAAACCAGCAAACTATATCTAGGTTATGATCAGTAATAATGGAATGATAATATTATTGTGTTGGCTGTGTTACCTGTAGCCTATATCCCATACTGCGCTATACCAAACGAGCCGCTGCTGTTGCCCTTCTCCCCTTCCCTCCCGCTAACCATGCCCCCCCCCCTTCCACAACCACCAATTCCCCCTCCCGCTGCCTAATAAATATTGAAATTTTCAAATCTCCACTTATAATACTTCTCTTGTCAATACTTTTCTGCATATATCTATGCCACTTCCTTTCTTCCAGTGTTAAACCCCCTGTCCCCTCCTTCTTTCCTTTGGTGGAATTGAACAAGCCTCCACCTCTACTGTCTTCTCTTATCTTTGTTCCAATATTGTTTCCTCTCTTCTTCCTCCTCTCTTTCTCTCTCTCTCTGCACCCTTTCCCCACCCCCTTCCCCAGATATACACGCGCCAGTATTCTATTTTCAATGTCTAGATTTATTCCTCTATTTTCCTCTCTTTCATCGTTTAACGTCTTACTCCTCACCCGCCTCAGCCCCCCCCCCCTCCGCCGCTCCCCACAACCCCCGCCCCACCGCCTCCCTGTTCCCATCCTCCAATCCCTAATTTCTTTTTGCTTTACCTACCATTTAGCATCAGTTTAACACGAGCCACCGCCTGACCCCCAGCCGAGAAGGAAAAGTCGTATATGAAGAGAAAGAGAGAGAGAGAGAGAGAGAGAGAGAGAGAGAGAGAGAGAGAGAGAGAATCTATGTGGACCTGACCCAGTAAGAGTATCTGTTGGCAAGAACTGATATTTATCATAATTATTGTCTAAGCATGCCGATGGTAGCTCTAAAAGCTTCCTCGAAAAGATTCTGTCCAACTTTCCTCGTTTGTACTTGGATTATCACAGTCAGGCGGCCAAAGGTGGTCAGACCGTCTTCCTGGATCGTTTGTTTGACGTTTCCCCGGAACTTTGTGGTGTATTTCTCCAGGCTTAACCTTGTTATTGCAACCACAGGATCTGGGATTATTGAATTCTGTGAGTTAACTTGTCTGGAAGGCTACTGTTTTTTTTCCTTCCTCTTTTCTTTTTTTTCTGTTTTTTTCCCCTTCCTCTTTTCTTTTCTTTTTTTTTTTTTTTATTTATATATTCCATTTTTAATGTGTAATTCATATGTAGCTATTTTTGTTTATATGAGAGTATGATAAAAAGTCGTGATCCGTTGTCCGTTGTTTGTTTACAACATCACCTTCAACATTTAAAAGAGATTATAATTTTGTTGTGTTTGTATTTTGAATCTATATCTATAAGTTCACAATTAGATAAAAAATAAAGATAAGATAGATTAAAAATCTCCTGTCAGGGAGAGAAAGTAAAATAATAATTTTAAAAGTTTTGAATGATGTGTTGTGAACTAACGGACAAAGGGTCACGACCTCCTGTCACATTCTCATATGCGTATTAATTTTCCATCACAATTTTCACCAGTACCTGAGGAAAAGAGAGAAAGAGAGAGAGCGAGAGCGAGAGAGAGATAGAGAGAGAGAGAGAGAGAGATGGTAAAACTATGAGAGGAAGTCATTTTGCTTTTCCTCTTGTTGATTCCAACGAAATGTGAGAATATTCAGAGTGGATGTAAACATAATTATTTACTTTTCAGTTTTCTTTCTGCACTTTCAGTTTAAAAAATAAAAATAAATAAACAAAACTTTAAAAAACCGCATAGGTACGTGAAAAGTTCTCTCTCTTTCTCTCTCTCTCTCTCTTCCTCGTGTATCAGTTTATAACTGAATTAGATACATCCTTCGATAACAATCAGTTTCTAGCCTCCTCATGTGAATATAATTTTACAAATATTTTGAGCTGAGAGAAAATATCTCCTGATAATTGTGCACTGTTATATTTGCTCATAGCTGTAGTTGTGGAACAACAACGATATCAACTGTAGCACATCTGTGCAACAGACATCTCTTTGAGTAGAAACAACAACAACAACAACAACAACAATAAATGCCAAAGTGCAAACTTTCAAACCAACAAAGTGTTCTGGCAAAACACGAACAGCTGGTTATTGTTCTCCTTATCAGTCTCCTTCAACAGGAGTAATGTTGTTGGCTCGGTGTCAATGAATACATTTGCTCTCTCCATCTGAATTGATAATGAGCCAATGCCTGGGATTCAACGTGGTATTTTCGGGACCATTTCATATGGTCATCCAGCCATTTCTCCCTCTGAATGCTTTATAGCATCTTTTTTTTTTCCTGGACTGCAGTATTAGAATTACAAAAGCTAATAAAAATAAAATAAAAAAATCAGACTCGTGTTATGAACAGCCTCTGAATTAAATTAAGCTCATATGTAACGGTACAGTTGTATAATTAATTTATGAAACAAATCGCAAAGTGCATCAAGAGTGCATTCTGTCAAGAATGAAATATCGTTCTCAGTACTTCTGGAGGACATTACGTGCACGTGCACTTTATGAAGATTAAAGGCAGGATTAAAACTTCGTAAATGATAACCAGAACACGCACAGTTGCGGTATTAACTCTGTGAGGACAAAATACACCGTGTCAGGTATGTCACATGCCATGAGTGTGAGTCGAGGCGCTGAACGATCTTATTAGAATTTGGACTCACTTCATAATATAGGTGTTTAGTCGATTTTCTTTTACTTACCATAGTGTTTTTGCACGACACTGGTGTTCTGTGAAAATGTATTGTTTTTTTTTTGTTTTTGGGGTTTTTTTTTTTTTGGTATGCTCTTGATATATATTGGTTATTACAGCCGGATTTTACAGTAATTTAGAGAAAATAATAAAATAATGATTAAACATGATAATAAAATTGACTGATTCAGAAAAGGAAATGTTTCCCAGAAAACAGGTTTCGTAGATGCCACTCTCGTTACATTGAGTAGAAATAATGTCACAAAATCCTGGATTGAGAGCATCCTCCGGACAACACGACAGAGAACGTCATCACATGTTCCACCCAATCCATTCTCTCCTTCTTCAGTTTGGCAAACTTTGGAAGTCATGAGTGTTCTGTTACTTTAATTCAGCCAACAGTTTGTTGGTTTCTGCTGTTTAAAACATATCCGCATCGAAAAGACCTTTAAAATATTGGTTTGTTTTCTATGCTATTCGAAATAGACGATTACACGGGTAAAGGTGAACCGATGGTTTTTCTGCAGATCACACGGGTCAAGAGGTTATAGAAAGAACATTAATTCATGGCACTAGCGCTGCCTTCAAAGGATGTTGATTAGCAAAAAGTAGATTTCGATTCAATCCCAAGCTTGTGAAACTCAGAAAGGAAGTGTTTCTCATGCTGTTGTAGTTTGCTGAAAAAATAGTGCTGATTCGCCCGCCAACAGATTCCTCAACGAGCATCTTCCATGCATTCTCCTGCTTTAATACATGGGCAGTATTCACCATCTGATCCCTTTACAGATCATTTAACCTAATCTCGTTCATCTCAAAAAGAAGATACCCACCATAAAAGTGTCTTCTCACTGTAAAGGGCCATAAAACTTTCCAATTCCCCCTCCCCTCCCTCTCTCTCACACTTTTCTCTGCTCTCGCTATGTCCAGCACTCTCTATCTCCTGTTCCTATTCTGAGGCGCATACCACAGTTTGTGAACACTGTAATAAAAACAAAATAAATACAGATTTTCAAATCATGTAATCTTATCCCAATATTGCCAGAAACAAAATCAATTTGCGCATGACAAGTTTTTTTTTTTAGTTTAATGTTCTTGCACTTGAAACAAGTGGCTTAAATGATTTATGTTCTCATTTATAATACATTCAAATACAATATTTGTAAGACGACACACGTTTCAACAGAAGCCTTTCAGAAAGGTTCAGCGACCAATTCCTCAAATGAACAAACCATTTCACGCTTTTGAGTATGTTTGCGTAAGAACTGATCTTGTTACAAGTTCGGAAAACTGATAACACTACTATTTTCTGTCTCTTTTCTTTCAGGCTATGATCAGCATGTTAAGACTCTTGTAGACTCATGTAGCCACATGGGATTGATTAGATTATTTGAGTAGTAATTAAAAACTATCAGTGATGGCCTGAGAGCATGCTTGGCTTTTCCTTCTAGCATGTCGGTTGCCTCGTGCCAAATCTCACACACGGCACCAGATACCGGTGCATCTATATCCCCATGGCATCTGGACGGAGTTTTCCCGTGATTGAAATTGAATTTTAAACCTTCACCTCCCCCTCCATTCTCTCCTTATTTTCCTCAAATTATTTCTTAATAAGTACAATGATCGATTTTTTGTGTTTCTTCAGGTAGGTATATTTAAACAGGCCGAACATTTAAAGAAGAGTTAATAATTAAGCTCTTCTGGTGGTGAGGGGTAGGGCGGGGGGGGGGGGGACTAGGAATCTAATCCCAGAGGCAAATCTAATCTTTCTGTGGAGAAGACAATAATACAATGATAATAAATTTGCCAGGATACCAAAGCTGATAATACTGTTGACATAAGTTAGCACAACAAAAATCAAAATGAATTCTTTCTGAGGGATAAAATCCAGCACGAAAGGTATATATATTTAAGTACACTTTAAAAAAAGAACAGAATATGTGGAAAGTAATGTCTTCCAAATTTAGTAACTATTTAGCTCCCAATATACGTCTGTAAAATCCTAAATCTATTGCATAGTTTGGGAACCTTATGATATAATCAAATGTGCTGTATAGCTCTGCTGATAAGTATTCACACAGCTGGACTATTTGTAATTTCCTGCAGATGATAAACTGTTACACAAACGTCAGATGTTTCATGGAGATATTTATCAAGGGATAATGCTATGTAGGCGTAAAAGAGTGTGGGAAAAGACCTGGGGACGAAGGGTTGTGGAATGTGCCCTGTGGGGAAAAAGGGAAAAAAAGATGACGTTCGGTAAACACGGGGTTAAGAAACTTTGGCAAAACATTGTTTATTTACATGTTCCAAGTACAAGCCTGTCGGTCAGAGAACAAGCTGATAAACAAAGCACTAGTGTCGGCTCTGTCGTCAGTATAACGGACAAGATATACGTAGGGAATCCACTGTTAGACAAGCATTAAGCATGTGCTTGCCTTGCTAGCTGCTCTTGTCACTTTAACAAGTAACTCACAAACTGATATCAAAGATAGGATCAAGATTAGACTTCGAACTGTTCTAAGACATGATTGATAAGCAGAATTTTTCCATTATTTCTCTAAGAAACAGCACTTTTTCTGATTAGGAGCTGAATATAACCTTACAAGTTCGTTGGAGGTCGAAACTGGATTTTCTCAGCCTAGGGCATATTATAGTCTTGTGATTTGATTGAAGTGCTAGCAAATTCTGAAGGCTGAATGCATAAGGATCAGTCTCTTTATTTCGGTTACTTAGGATATTCGGGACTGAGTTTCATTGACTGACATCCACAGTTAACTCTCAAAAGTGAGTATTTCAACATACTGGTTATCGATTTAAAAATGATAAGGCTGAGCATTTAAGAGGGTATTATGGAGCAAAAAACATAAAAATAAAAAAAAAGAAACAGACAAAAATGTTATATTAATTTGTGATTGTCACCGGTTAAACCAGGCCTGTGATGAAGCCATTGATTCAGGATAGCAACACGGGAGGGAACATGTTATATCAACCTGTGACTGGGCCATAGACATACTGTTAATAAATACTAGATCAGACGCATCTCACGGCGAGCAGTGGGACGCCATGGACCGAACTGAATGAAGCGCTCAAACATGGGACCCCAGAGGACTCTGGAAAGAAGCCCCTATAGCAAAAATAAATAAATAACCACTAGAAACATAGGGTGGGTAAGGCATTTAGGACTAAGACTCTTTGCTATGAGTGATAGACTACATAAATTTAAAGTATTGAACCTAGATGCCGTCCAAATAATTATAGTATTGTTTATCATTTAATTACGGGAAAATAAATAAATAAATAAATGCTAACAGGTAAAATGCAAAGAGGACTAAACGAAGACCTACTGAAATTCATCATTCATTAGGCTTGCTAATCAGTGAATCAATCGAAAAAAGGGAGGCAAGGAAGTAAGAACAGAAAACATGGATGATTCAAACAAGAGAGGTAAAGAAGAAATAAAAGAAAGTCAAATTATTTGCTTTTATTTAATGTGTAAGTAGAAAACACATGAAGTGCTACAAAGGAAGAAACAAGATTGACCTAGATACAGTTCAAAATAAACAAACAAGATCCCATTTTCTTTTGGTGTTAGATGTGGTAGATGTAAATGCTTGTGTACACATTTATATATTCTTGGACACTATAAAAATGCAAGGAGATGGCGAAGGACTTTAAGTCGTCAGAATCGCGCATATTGTTGTCTAAGTTTTAGTTTAGCGGCTTTTATTTCATTTTGAATCTGTCGTAGGATATCTCGGTGGAAGTTCCGTTTAACATATTCTGAAGAATGTCCACCTGCTTTAGCTCTTCAAGCAAACACTTTTTCTTCTGTCACTTTGTGTCACCTTTTTCTTCATTTTCTTTTTCTTTTGGCACAAGAGAAACATGTTCTTTGTGGTTGTCAATTCACTCAGTACCATCGAGAGATAGGCATGAAAAGATCACGAAAGATGAGAAAAAGAATGCTCATTCTGGTTCTTTTTTCACCCTGGAGTGAGAGTAGCTTAGAGATGGTATGTTACGTTTTTTTTTAGCTTTGATTTTGTTCTTTTCGACAAAGCATGCTTGCTTGTCTGATAGTTCTGTGCTGGATATGTGTAAAACATTCTTGGCACAGCATTCGCTCTAAGTTTTTGCGTCTTCAGTCCTTGGTAAAAACCTGTATCTAAAAAGTAATTACTGCGCACTTTCTAAGTCTGTGGGAATTTAGATTGCAAAGACTCAGCATGGGAGACAAAGATGGGACATCTTGCTACTCAACAAAATAAAATGCACTTTTCAACTGAGTAGGTAAAGATTAAACTTTGACTACATTTTAAATCGTCTAGACCTAACTCCTAGATCTAAGATGGATGTGTTAATTTAAACTGTGGCAGTCTTTGAATCTCTCAGTGCTAGACTGAGTTATATTACAATGGAGAGGACTCGATTGGCTAAGGTCAGTGGAGTAAGTTGGATTCGGTGGGTTCCCAGCTCTTTTGTTTCAGCCATCCATGTTTTCTTTTCTTACTTCTCAATTTCCTGTCATCATTGTTTCCACTGATTCACTGATTAGCATCAGACTTAATATGTGGTAAATTTCAGTAGGCTTTCCTTTAATTCGTTTTTAGTATTAATTGTTTTCATTTATTTATATAATTATTTTTTTGTTTCCCTCCGTAATTAAACCGTTAACACTGCTTACTACGATGATTATTAATATTATGGAGGCCGTCTAGGTTCGATAGGCTTTTAATTTATTAAATCTGTGACTAACATTGAAGAGCTTTAGTTATAAAATTCTTACCCATCCTGTGTTTCTAATGTTTTCTCGCTGAACGCGTTTCCTTCCGTAGTCCGGACGGGAAGCTGACTTGGAGGACCGACGTCTGTTCAAATTGAGCCAAAAGTTGCGCTGCGCACCTGGTCTATTCAGTAGTGTGTCTATGGAGTGAACTAGAAATATTGAAGATTCAAAGAAACAAGACTATTTAAACTTTGGTTTGATCTTGTGAGCTTTTACATTGACTCAAGACTGAGAACTGTTTGCCAAACCAGTTTATCATGATACCTCTATGAAACAGAGCAGATACAGACCAACCTCTTGTAGTCTTAATGCAAACTTCTTGCTATAGGCTCTCACCATCGTGTTTCCTGGGGCCGGGAAAGTATTTTGTTTGAACAGTAAGACAGACCTAGATCTGATCATGATCGGCAAAAGCTGTGGGTTAATACGCCAAATAGCATCGAAGAAAATAATTAATACTCTCTATAGTGTTTCACGTCCCCTGTCACGGTAGCTTTCACAGAGCTAGACAGAGGTTGAGGTGAGAAAAAGTCTGTGGGCTTTTACTTTTCTTAGGGCACATTGAAGTAACGGTAGATGCAGGACAGGAAAGCTACTTCTTTTTGTGTGATCAATTAAATTGGGTTATCACGATGTTATGATTACTGCCGCACTGAGTAAGAAAATGAAGTCCAGCCTGATCATACGGTAAGTGTAGTTTCAGTGATACCCATTTCTTTATCATTCCAGCGCCCTTCCTCTTAAACCGTTCCTTCTCTCTCTCTCTCTCTCTCTCTCTCATAACTTTTACGCATGTTTTTTATTATACCTATTAAGACCAATTTAGACAGAGAATAAATTATTATATTAAAACGTGTATTTCAAAACAGCTGTTACATTGATAACGAATATACACAGAGATGCCACCCAGTTACACACTGGAGACAGGTTTAACTCTTTTATGGTCAAGAATTTAACAACCGGGATCTGAGAGAATCAGAGAGACATGGGAACCGACAAAATGAAATGTCAACAAGTCAGGAGACCCATTTGGCCGAAAATCGAAAATTGCACATCCCCTCGGCTCTGTAGCGGTGCCCCAAGACAGAGAACGGTAACCATTGAAGCTTACTAAATCTTTTCAAACTTCTGACTCTGACCACTGAAGTTTCGTCCTGGGAAATTACTAAAAATCGCAAGGCCAGTATTGAATTCTAGCTTCAAATTAGCCGACAGAAGTCTCGACCTTGACACAGAGGAAAGCAAAGAATCAACACAGCCAAGATCCCAGATATCATAATGTTAAACCAGTGCTCGGAAATGATGAGCTGGGAGGAGGAAAGACGATTAGAAAGAGAGTACAAATCCTTACTTTGCGAGATGACGAACTCGGTCAGTGATGGTCTTGGCCGTCCTTTGTGCTGGAAACACAAAGAGCTGTACGGTTGTGTTGCAGCGTCATTAATCGATAGGCTTTGGGCATAAAGTCTTAAATTATCTTAACTCAAGTTCCAGAGCATTCCTTTGTTTGGATTCTATCTGTCTTTTGTCTGAGTTTTAAGTCTATGCCCTTATAGAAAAAAGATATACAGAATGTTCTGTATCGATGAGGATAAATTACATCTTGCAGTATGAAAGCCTTGATTTTAAAACTGTGCACTCTCGGATGGAACATATCTTTATTTTTCCCCGTTATCTAATGGTTTTCTCTCATTCGTACAGTCTGTTATAAAATCGACATGACAGAAATATGTTACATACGGCAATGTCACTGACAATACAAATAAATTAATACGAAAAATGCTGATCGAGAAATTTGCTGGAGTCTGCCAGTCTGATCGTGAGATAGATGGGTACGGTGACAAGAAAACTTGTTGTCGTATATGGGAGGATCAGTCACGACAATGACACTAAATGGCGACTAAAAGTACAGACAGTAGTCATCGGAGTGATATTAGTGATGGGGACATGTAAATGAAAAGATTGATCGCATGAATTTATATCATGTTGCAGTCTCCCTGCTCTCTGGGTCGGGATTTCCATTTGCAAATAAAATAAGGGAAACTCATCTCCAGTGCTTGCGGGACCTCATCTTCGGTTACCTAAACGTGTAATTCTATTTGCATTGATCTCTTATAGTGAGGTTTTATGAAGCATTTTCTTCACTAAGGGATCTCTTCGAATCTCACAACGATATCAAGGTACTTTTCCCAGAGCTCCCTCCTCCCTCCCTTTCCTTTTTATCCCTTCTCTCTCTCTCTCCCACTATTTGCCTATACTGGAAGGAATAGATCCCTATTACTCGCAGCTCAATGTAAACGGTCTGATTCATTGTCTCTACCTCGCCTTCTCATTCACTCTCACTCTCTCTCCTCTGTCCCATTACCTTTTCAGTCACCTCTCTCCCCATTTCATTCCCATTTTCTTTCATGTTTCATTTATCAGTGAAGACAAGGCTAAGACAATGGAACCGTAATCCTGCTGATGTTCTAATATACAAACACCCAGAACACAAGGCAATCATCTGATATTGTAAGAGTATATTAATTTACAGGGACTAAGGCTAATGCTGCCAGTGCTGACGGGTCCATTCTCGGTCACAGACACAGAGCCAAGTTGATACATTGTCACACTCAGAGCAACTGAAAACAACGTGAGGCATTATCTATACTAATAAAGGTCCCCAAGCATCATCGAGAGTAGATAAGGCAAATTAAATGAGGTACATGTATTCAAGTATCTCAAGTGGTTACGATCTGAGTGTCAGTCGAGAGCAAAGTTACACCACTTGTTCCTGACATTATTCGGGCCTTGTCCTCTTTTTTAGCATAACCAGTCAGCATTACTGAAATGCCAGTCACTTGTCATAGTCTGAACATTTTCACTGAATTTTGAAAAATGCTGTGACAAAAGATCAATGCAGCCAAAGGAAATTGTATTTCATTGAACCATACTGAGTGTTTCTAACAGTTGCTGAGGGCTCATCCATGAGGGCTCTTTTGCATTTTTTGTTTTTGACTGCCTCGGCTTAGTTTCACTTATCGTGCTCATTGTAAAGTTAGCTGTGAAAATCAGTAATTATATGGCAAAAGCATATTTCTGTTAATGTTAAATTTCAAATCCAGCACAATTTTCACGTTTTCTGAGTATGCGTGCTTACTTACCACAGAACATAGACAATATTTTTACAAAAATAACTGCAGCGGTATTTGCTCTCATTCACGTAAAGCGCATATGGTTTACAAGTACAGATAGCTGTTTTTCCTTCCATTCGAGAGAGCCACATGCTAAAGTTATCTACCTGAAACGGTTGTTAGGCAAGGGGAGGGGGAAGGTGAAGCAGGGAGAGACATTAACCAGAACAATCTTTTGACTTCCAAAATCTCCACTGCCGAGGTTCCAGTTCGACTCCTCGTGATAAAAATGCTGGTGCCTTATCGGTTTATTACCTTTTCCCTCTATATCTATGTTTTTTTTTCTCAACATCTGCAACCAATCATAGCTGATCATTAAGTGAAGCTCTAAGAATACTTGTATCCAGTAGTGGCCTTATCATACTCAAATCTTAGATTTTAGCCCTGGCCCATGTTAAAATTATTTTTCATGTTAATTTAGTGTTCACATTTACTGTTAAGTTGATATTTCATCTGGCATGCTCTTAAAAACAAAAACATTATCCTTACACCCATAGGCCCAGACACCCCTGTGCACATATAGTCCTTTAAAAATCATTTCTCTTATCGGTTTCAATGATATCCCATATTAAATGAGCATTGAACGATACCACATTTAATCACCATTACAATGTTCGTCTAGGATATTATGTAAGGTAACCAGATGAATGTAACTGACTGCCCCAAGATATATCTATAGGTCTTATTCATCCGAGCTGAAGATACGATTAACTGATGAATAATAAAAATAATAATGTGCAGAGTGCACCACAGTCCCAGCATTATCACTATGAGCACCATCATTATATTACTACCACCATCATCATAACCACCATTTCCTAGTCTTTTAAAAACACATGGCATAGATTTCGCTTTTCAACCTCCTGCGGGTGGTTATCTCACTACAAAAAATCATACATATAAGATCAAGATGAAGATCGTCAACTGGTGACTAATCTTGTGTAAAAATACAAATGATAAATAAGATGTCATTAAATATTCTGTGATGACTAATACTGGATATTGCTTGCCGTTTCAGTTACTTAGTATAAAACATAATAGTATAGACTTTTTTTTCCATTATTAAATTTAACTCAAGCATCTCTCGCGGTCTTCTCTGAGTTTACTTAAATTCTTAGTGAGTCATTTTGTAATAGTACACAATTTATTAACTGTTGACTGTAATCTAAAACACAAAAGAACGGAGAGGCAACACTGGATAGCACACGCGTGAATACTGTTCACTACTCGATACTTCAGTAAACCACAGCAGTACTGCACCAGAAAGAATCTCTAATCATTCATCCATGTCGGTATTTCAGTTTCGATAAAACGTGGATTTATAGATTGGTAAAATAGAGCTCTGATTCAATAAAATAATTTTATAGCCGTGCTATGAAAGTGTCAACATCTCATAAAAAAAAAAAAAAAAAAAAAAAGATAAAAAAGAAAACTCAATCAAACAATCAATTAATATGTTCCTGTAGCGCTGACGTACATAATCTCATTACAAACGAATGATATTGTCATAAAGAATAAAACAATTTTCCGCTCTCCGAAATTGGCAAGACTGATTGATCTCACAATATATCATTTCACTGATAAATTCAATATGTCTTGTCAACGACTCATTGCTGTGTTCAAGTGCATTCGGTTATTGCAATAGGCAACTAGTGAGAAAAAATCGGATACAATTTGAGCAGAAATATCCTAGTTCAAAGAACCATCAGTCACGGCAAACCGTAAGATATAAGGTGTGGAATTGATAATATGATAAATAATTCTAAACGCTGAAGGTTCCGTACGTCACACTGCAATAGATCTTAATGCAAGCACGTCAATCTGTCAACAGTGAGACCCCGGGTTTATAAGTAGGTTCTCCTGCTCCCCCCTGCAGGCGGTGTAAGCCCGCCATCGGTGGGATGTCTCCCATGGAGTGCCATCCTCGACATTCCAGGGGAGACATCTCTTCTCTCTCTCCTTGCTCCTGTCCTCTATCCCGCTTTCTTTCCTCTCTTCTTCTTGATGTTACGTATTTTACCGTGTTTGACACAATGTAGCCGTAATCGTGCTGATGTGTTGTTAAACCCCAACACAAACAAACAATATACTACATCCATGATCCACGGCTGTGTCTTTAAAGTTGTTCAAGTCAAGCACCCTCACCCTTATAATGAACTCGTTGTGAATGTCTACGTGGCTGGAGATGTGACCATATGGCAGCTGAAACCGAATTGTAAATGACAGCACTAACTATCCCGTCTTTTCAAAGAAAATCTAGTTAGGGAAGCACTTCCTCTAACTACTTGTCCTTATGATTATCGTTATTGCAATAATTTAGTCGTAGACTGATGCCCCACAATGTATTATTTATTCAAAGCGCAATATGTAAACAAAAAAGCCTTATACATCTCATCAGGTGATACTTTATCGTGTTTTGTGATATTCGTGAACATTGTGTTTTGCAACCTGTGCTTCCTGCCTATGATATTGTAATTGGTATCGACATGTTTTCGGCACTGCAGCAGATCCAATTTTACTGTAGATATAGATGTTCAGCTTAATCAGGCCATGATCACGACAAGTATAGTTTTCCGCTAACACATGGCAATCAATCAGCATGATTATTCCTACCCAAACAATTTGTATTTGTTTTGATGGAAGATTCAGGAAGAAGAACACACGAGCTGTACCCGTATGCAGAAATGGCGCGTCCAGGCTTAGCACGGGTTCACTTGTCTTGTCTTCAGCCTGGTCACATGAGGGTGTCCTGAGAAAAAAAAAATAAAGATAAACAAATCGACAGGAATTAAACTTAAAGTATTTAAAATTGTATGAGGAAAGTAACAGCAGGAAGATATATAGTGGTTCTATCGTCTCATGCAAGAACAGTCTCAAAAACTGAGCACATGCACATTGCTGTCACATTGTGGATGAAAAGACATGAGAAGTATTTGGCTCTTGACAAAGCTCGAAATTCAGCAACATCTACCCTGAGTTCACATCGTTTTGTAATGATCAGAACGCTGTATCGATAGAGTGTGAAACGACGACCCATCTAAAATGTCTACTTTTTACAATAACAGACGCCAACATTAAAACATTCATGAAGGCAGAAAAGATGCAGATCTATGATTTTTTTATTTACTGTGCGGCATGGTCAGAGTATGGACATCGAAGATACTAAGAAGCTTTGGTTATGTTAATTTTAAAGGGATTAAAGCGTCTGTACAGGGATGTCATCCTGATACTTGACATTATCATTCCATACACTATAGCAACGACGGGATCCAGCTATGCAATTGGAAGATTTTGCTGTTTTTCATCCAAGTGCATTGGAAAATGTTTCCTTCATATCACGAACTTAGTGCGCCCTCACCCAAGATGGACAAGTGCATCAGTGTCAGTGCCATTATGTACACGCAGATCTGTTTTACTACCTGTCATTCTATCCATTCTTCCCTCCGCCTTTCCGTTTTTCAGCCAATATCTCCGTCTGTCTGTCTATCTGCTTGCCTGTTTATCTGTTTGGTTCCCTGGCTGACTGTCCGCCTACTCTGTCTGCCTGTCGGTCTTTTCGCTTTCCTTACTCACTTTATTGTCATTTATAACCGTGAGAACACAGAATCATATTTCTGTTTCTTTATGTTACAAAACATAATCTAGAGGGGATATTAACCAGCTACAGGCGCTATATTTCTCCTAAATGCAGATGGTAGAAGACACGATCTGATCAAAAGTGAACTCAAGTCTTGTGTACACGATGTTTGTGGCAACGAAACCCTCTCTTTAAGTCATTCTTTCTGGGACCTGCAGTGACAATATTTGATCCCTATTTGTTTACAGTGAAAGAAGACCTTCTTCCTCACTTCTTCTTCTTAAGCCTTAACCCCACCTGATGGGTTGTGCACTAATCATCCGTCCCTGTTGTGGACCAGGGTCTGGGTCTCTGCAAATGTTCTCTTTGCCCATACCTGAAGTTGTCAGTTCATATTCTCTTCTGCCCATTTCATTTTCGCGTCCCATCTACTGGGAGGCCAATTTTAGCCAGGCCACTGATCTTAACCGCGCCATCTCAATTTTCTTTTCTTCACATAGCATACAAGAATTACGTTAATTTCATTCAGTGTCATTTAGCCATTAAGTGCTTTGAAATGGTTGATCGTTTTTAATCAGTAGATTATTAATTGAAATATTGTGTGTAAAAAAGAAAATCTCGTATAATTATTAATACACATAACTGTGCACGAGATAACGAGTCTACGCAGCAGTTTTGACACTGCTGATCGTGTGTTATGACTGATTGATAATTACGATAAAAGCTCTCTTTGCAGCTGAATGAACAATGTATTGTAATTAAATGCTCTGTGGTTTTATATAATATACAATATACAATATGCACTGCACAAGACTTCATGCTGAGCTTACTTTAAAATTAAGTCACATCCTTAAAATCGTAGAAACCTAAGACCAGCAGCAAAACATCTGCATGCACACCCCAGCATACAAAACATTCCTGCTAAACCACCCACATGTTTCATGTAGATTACCCGCAATCACCGTCCCCCTCCCCTCCCCATGAAATATGCAGGTCAGAATACGCCTACATTTAATCTTGACCAGATTATAGAACGGCTCAAATTATTTTGCAGGGAATAATTAAGTATCAAATAACTAGTTGGTACTGAACTTCCTGTTATTGTTCGGCAGGTGAGCAATGGTTTGACACCGAAACACAACACATGTTGCTAACATTTGATTGCTTTGCATACGTTGCGGTTTTCTTGTAAGTATTGGATGACAATAATGTATTCTTGGATCTGATTTATTGATATCGTAATAATCGTTTTCGCTGGAGCAAAGACATATGATTGTTCATGTGGTGCGATGGTGACTACAAATGCCCTCTTCACTATTGCCTTTCAAGGGGAAAAAAAGTAATGTGGTATCACCAAGTAAGAAGTCAAAGATCTTAAGGAGAATACCGAATACCGATCTATTGTGTGTATGGAAGCACAGAGGTGATCTACCGTAACCAATATATTATACGATAGTCAATACGCTTACATAATTTTTATCAAAATTTTCAGCGAGGTCTTAAGAATGCATCTTGCGGGTTCGTCGATCTACTTTCTAGCACTTTGCATCGTGCGCCAGTGTCGCTGAAAACTTACAAACCATGGGAAAAACCTTCGGTTTTTTTTTTTTTGCGATTACCTGTGACTTGCTACAGACTGATTGTCTGGAAGGGCTACTGGTAAGTCACTGGTTGGTGACTGAAATTCTGTTCCCATCTGCAGATTACTGGTAAATTACTGAAGACTGAATGACTGAAAGCCTATAGTGAGCTATCGGTAACTTTAATAAATCGGGATTGGCAGTTTATGACTTTTTTTTGCCCCCTGCATTTGTCTTCGTAAATTCACAATGTTTGTCATAAACTCACTGTCAGTCCAAGCTGCTGAGAGCTAGGGCTATACTGCTGTTTCATTGTTTACATGTACTGTCATGGATATTACTTTCATGTAATATGGGTAACTATTTGCTGAGCCAAAAGATAGAACGAAATTTGAAATATAAATGGAAAGGATTCCTAAACAGCTTCAGATCAAACTGATGCCAGAGATGTGGAAATATACAGACCCCATTAGTCTGATTTTAAAACTGATTATTATTTAATTTTACTATGTTTTAATTCTATACCAGCTTCATCGTAAAATTATTTAGGAGCAAGGAATAAACTTTCGAATTTATGTTTTACTTTAAGGCATTAAAAAAAACTGGCAGTGTATCAGACAGTACTGAAGCTAAATCTATTTGTAATCACATCTCTAAAGCTTAATCTCTTTTTTTTCCGTAAGGTGTTCAGCTACATCTTTGTTGTTACAGATTTTCATCTGTAGTCAGAGAACAAACAATATCACTCTGATTGATTGCGATCTAGATGGAAGAAGTATCATGATGGCATGTTTACATTTTTATAAATCCTTAACGGTTTGTGAACAATATTCAATTTGAACCCGTGAGAGAGATTAGTATCGACTGGGGTTTTAATGTTCAATAGAGATATTTATATACAGTTTCAGCATAAGAACAGATTATCCGCCACATATCCATGAAGCATAATAAAAGTGATATATATTAAAGAAATCATAAAAATAATAATATGTAAGTCATATGCATCCTGTACAATTTAACGATGGAGCATTAATGAAGGATATCAAGGATTTCGATTTCAAAGGAGAATCAAATTCAAAATAAGACTTTAATATAGTCTATTCTGTAAAAAATAAAAAGTAAAACAAAGAAATCATTAAAAAAAAATCTTCAAAAACAAAAAAAAAACGAACAATCAAACAACAACAACGACAAACAAACAAACAAACAAACAAAAACAACAAAAACAAATAAACAAACAAACTTTAACAACAACCCATATGAATACCAATACGGATACTTAATTTATCCACATTGAAATACACCTTGAACCAGTTCAGAAAAAAAAAGCAAGATAAACAACTTTACATTGCTTGCATAGAAAGTGCCCACATGAACTGATATTTGGTTTTATAATTGAATAACAGCAACAAATAATACTGATATTACGAAAACAATGTTCAAGTAATTTAGTCCCCTTCTTGCTCGTCTTCCCGCAAACTCATGAAATTCTTAAAATAATCACACGATACTGTTGCTTATAAACACATTTGATCACATATTTCCTGTTGCGATTTAATGCGCATAGGGTCCCATACTACTCCTGCACACTTGCTTCTTACATCATTGAATCTTGAGCTTACCATTATCACAAAAGTATTCATGCTCATGCACATTCAAGATTATGGCCCTTTGTTCTTTAAGGTGAAACAATACCGTAAGCAATATCAAAGAAAATAACAGATCATGAAGTGGCGCTGGCTGAATTGCTCCACATGTCCGTGGACAGGCAATGGCCTAAGAAGCTACACAACTACTGGCGTGTCTTTTTCTGATAGTTAATGATGCATTGGGGAAGATATATCACTCCATATACCTTTATCAGTAAAGGAAACAAAAATGTTTTCACGAAACTTGTTTTAGGGAGTCATTTTTCCGCCGATGTGAGGAAGCCTTTAATGTCGTTCACGACAGCTACTGACCGAAGTTGATCTGGACAAATCTTAAGACAGAAAAGAAGGACGATTTCATTCAATGACTTGTAGCGACACGTCATTTTTCATGGAAGTGAATATTGCACACTCATCCATTACATTATTGGTGAAATTTCAGGAAATCTCCACAGACACTGCTTGGGCAAGGATGTTTTGTATATCCGAGAGGGTATACATATAGGAAGGGTAGAACTTATTTCTTCACTTTTTATACATTGGGCAACAGTGCGTTGCTTTCCTAAAATGTCTACATTTTGGACGGGGCGAAACTTGTTTCTTTATTTCTTACACTTGTGCCGAGAACATCAATGAATTTTCTTCCGTGTTTGTCTCTCCTGGATCATCTAAATACCATGTAGGCCTGTGACAGCTATCTCTCTTTCTTTTTTTGCCTGCTCTCTCCGTCTTCATCTCATCGTTATCCTGTTGGTAGCTCGATTGATAAAGGTAATCTTTTTTGAGAATTTCAGGCTTAATTTGACATACACCTACGTTCAGAGTTACAGTTCTGACAGTGGACGCCGGCCACAAGCATACAACATGGCTTGCGTGGATCATGTGCAACACTTATTTCTGTTTTGCAAGAGCAATGATGTAATCAAATGAAACAGCTGTTTACCTTTTGGGTGGGCAATTCCTTTTTTCCACATCTTCCGTACTATATCTGTCCATTCAAGGATAATGGGGCGGGTAACTGTCGTTGCGTTCAAATGAACACAAAATACGGGAGAAAGGAGGGGAAGGGAGGGGGGAGGAAGATAAAGACTCCCGTCTCCAGCAAGTCTTACCGAAGGCAGACATATTTGGCCCACTGTCCTATATTTTTGTATGAAACGACCCTATTTGTTGACTGCGAATTTGATGGCTTCCTTAATTTCTTCTTTCACAGGACAAAGAAGAGTACATAGTACTCACGAGCATTTTCACGGTATTTGGCGGTAAAACGATGTCCACTTCTATTGATTCAAATAAATAAACACACTTTACGCACATCAGAAGCGCAGAATAGTGAGAACTTGCCTTTTCTTATCCCCATTTCGACAGGAACCAGATACATTTTTAAGGGTTGGAACTGTGTTATTCGTATATCTAAAATGTAGCACTAAATTTTAATGTCTTCCTAATGTTGGGTATCCTAATACATACCTTTCTTCTTTTGTAACAACCTTAGTGGATTGCGAGGCTGTCGCTGATGTACAATATATTAGGATAACTGTGTAACAGCATGCCTAGGGTTGTGACAGATGATGATGTAGAAACGTTACATGGGGAAACGAAGTAGGCTAGTGGTGAGAAGTGTTGATGGTAAGGTGGGTGTGAATTCCCATGAGTGAAATAACGTGTTGGCCTACTCCGTGTGGCACAGACAAAGGCCTCTACCTTTCAAGAAAGAATCTCGACGTTGTTAAGCGGCTCAAGAGCTGTCCTTTTGCACCATATTGGTAAACAGCAGAGAATAGCTTCAAAAGATTAAAAGTTAAGGCAATCTTGTGTATTTTGTTTAAGACAAAGGATATATAATATCAAGTCTCAATAACGAGCTATTCTTTCAGTTGAAGTAGTTTCAAATCAATGTGCAATGATTGAACTTTATTATCGTCGAATGTTATCAGTTTGATTTTCAAAGCTGCCCCAGCTAGAAGTTAATCCTTGACGAAGATTTATGAACGATTAACGTTTTACTGACAGGAACCTTGCACTTCCACCTGAATGTTTCGCTTGCAGTAAAGACGTAGATCAATGTTACAAGTACGCTTCAGGGCAATTTCACCAGGCGTTGGCCAACTGATATCTAAGTACATTTTATTTTTGGAGTACGCCTTGATTAACCATATGCCCGTGACATTGTAATATAATCATTATGAAATAGTGGACATGGCTTTCAAGGATGTCATCATTATGATTTCAATTCCCAAAGTAGCACATACTGTGTATAATCAAGACAAATGGGCAAATGCCAGAATCTTGGGGCTTTATGACACTAGATTTAGAGCGCATCTAAAATAAACTTGAGTCACACTTTCATTTTCATTAGCAGTCGGGGGAAAGTTTCTAGAATATATAAGTATAAGAAAATATTTTCTGTGCATAAGCTCCGAAATCTTCTTAGCTCTTCATATGGCGGCACATGAATACGTAAGAAAAACAACCTTCCTCCCCATCTCGAAAACGGACAGAAAATGCTCTGTCCATTACAATCGTTGACTTTTTTTTTTTTGACAGGCAAGAAAGATGCAGGCTCAAATCGAAGCAAGACTTGTTTGTTTTGGCTAGATTCTATAATTTCGCTTGAGGAGAACGTCGAGATACAATTTTGCCATTTTCCTGTCTCACTCGGTCATCATTACATTTAACTTAGGAGCATTCTGAAGCCCTGTAATGTTTTCCAGACAATCTTTTCATCACAGTTCCTTTCAGACGCTAAGACAAGATGATTTGCTCGTGTGAAATGGAAAATACCCCCAAGCAGTTGGCGCATTGTTAATACTTTGGGGTCCAAACCTTCCTAAGGGCATTGGCGGTTTTAAATTGAGCTTTCACACTAGCTTCAGGACTGCATATACAGCTTATTCAAGACCTATTTTTTGAGATTTAGGGAGAAAAGTATGAAAATATTTTCCAAATATTTCCCTAGGAAATAAAAACGTGAGGGATTCTTCTTCTTCTTAGCTCTTAATTCCGTTTTGACTCACAGAGACCCCTCCTGTGAGTTGTGCACCAGTTTTGTCCACTGTACTCGCTAGCGGGCTATAGCATAGGTCCCTGCAAACATTATCTTTGTCCATATTTCTGAATGCTTTTGGTTCATCTTTTCTTCTGCCTATCCCTTTTTTTTTTGCTTTTCATCCTCTGTTCCTTGTAGTATAAAGGGCACTGAACCTTTCATACGGCCATGATATCTCAATGGTCTTTTCCTCACCACTGTATGTTTTCCTGGGAGCACTGAATTGTTTTTGATGGTTGTGCGGACTTGTTCATTTGTGTAGTATGGCTCAGGTATGAGATGTCCAAGATACCTCGAAACATCTGATCGCCAATGCTTATATCTTTCTTTGAAGTTGGGCTGTCAGGGTCCATGTCATCCTTGCAAAGGGGAAAAGAAAAAGGACCAGTGCATGAAAGAGTCTCATTTGCTCCTTTATGGTGAGGTTGCTGCACATTGTTCGAGTTCTTGGGCATGAACTGAGATCTTTTATTGGTATATCAGTACCTATTTACCTGAATTTTCTTTTTTACACATATTTCCATTCTGTATTTTATGGAGGTTCTATACACGTGACTGGCAAAACTGGGCAGTTCTTCCTTTCCCCTTGCCAATCCATCGATATTGTCGTCATATCTGAAATTTGTAGGTTGCTTCTCATTGCAGTACTGATTGTTGATTCTCCAAAGCATCACTCATTATCCTTTACTGGGAGATGATGAAGTGGAAACTATAAATATAAGAACTGAGAAATAACTAAATCTGTAAACACACATACACACACACATACAACAACAACAATAAATGCAAACGTCCTTCCCCTTCCTTCTTCTCATTCGTCTCTCCTTTTCTTCATATCACTACACCCTCAATCTTATCTTTTATTGTAACTTCCTCAGCTTTGACCAGTACTAGCACCACTATTAATACTATCACCGTCACTATCATCACTGCCGTACCACTATAACAAGCATTATTACCACAACTGCCACACTTACTACTTTTAATATTATTTTCCTTACGGAATATGAAAGCCAACTGACAAACATAAATAATGATAATCATCGAAAGCAAGGGAACAATACAATGGGAAGTAATGGCCATTTTGTTTTCATTTCTATAGCTGTTTGGGCTAATCAATTTAAATTACCAGTACATCCTGAATCAACTCATTAG
>JBCEWB010655969.1:0-17549 GCA_039654565.1 Peronia peronii
CTATCTATCTATCTATCTATCTATCTATCTATCTATCTATCTATCTATCTGTCTGTCTGTCTGTCTGTCTATCCATCTATCTATCTGTTTGAAGTATTGTGTCTCTGTCTGTCTGTCTATCTATCTATCTATCTATCTATCTGTCTGTCTGTCTGTCTATCCATCTGTCTGTCCGTCTGTCTGTATGTCCGTCTTTCTAGCTGGCTGTCTATCAGTCTCTCTGTCTGTCTATCTGCCGGCCTGTGTACATAGTAGTCTTCAATATTGAACTACGACTGACAACAACGGTAATAAGAAATTAGTTTTTGTTTGTTTGTTTGTTGTTTTTCTTTTTCTTTGCCGAAGTCTCCGTGCCTCAAATTATTTCATTGTCTTGTTTATATGAGATTCAGCTCGTATGTCAAATGTCGAAAGCGAGATAACCAATTCTGCTTCACATTCTTCTGTTGATCCACAGCATCAAACTGTTATTTACTTCCAGAGTAGGAACTGATTTAAGTAATTTTTTTTTCGTATATTTGTTTTTTTTTTGGGGGGGGGGAGGGGGGGGGGAGTTCAGTGCTAGATCTATATGGAGACTCAGAGTTTTTTTATTTGTTTTTTTTTTTTTAATTATTAAACTTCTGATCATACGAATTGTAGATCTAGGTATTGTAAGCAACATACCTTAGCAAATTAGTAAAACTGATTTACTCATAGCAAACGGTTTGAACTGGTAAATTTCTATTACTGTGACTTGTAGCTCGAGATATTGTAAGCAACAAAGCTTAGCAAATTAACCCACGAGAATTAATTTGTTCATAAAAAAAGGTATAAAATATTTCATGCAGAGACATATGCAGATACTCGGGCAAACATAGACATGCGTGAATGGAATACTATACTGACAGGCTGGACCAAACCAGCCTTGCTCACAGGAAGCCCTTGTCTGGCACTCTCCACTTGAGCGACAAGACTTTATCGAGTAATGGCATTTGTACCTGCATCCAGGCCCAAACCAGTCACTGCTACAAGATGGCGCTGGGAAGATCGATAAACGTTTGACGATTTCATCAAGCCGTTGTCCTCTACTGAAGAATGAAAATGTAAAGTAAAGAACAACAAGAACAAGAACAACAACGCCATTTCATCATATCGTAGTACATGTTACATGTATGTATTGGATTCTTGTTGAACGGCGCATCAGCATAATTACGGGACCGTCAACTGCACCAGATCCAGTCGTTATCATCTACTTAAGAATAAAACGCTATTAATTATATTGTTAAAGATTTGACTGCCTAACAATCAACTACCCCTCGTTCTTGGTTCCAAGGAAGCTGAGAACCTGCCTGTTTCTGTTGAATCTGTCCGTGTAATAATACATTGTACGTGTAGAATTACATGTAGTTGTAAAGCGACTGAAGCTTGTGCTATTTGAGAATAAACATTGTATAACCCAGCTTTTGTTGTTGTTGTTGTTGTTTGTTTTTGATTCTGTTTGATTGTTTTGTTTGTCGAGATACCGTCGGCAGGTGGCTGAAAGGTGACACTAAAACATAACATTTTTTATCAGAGAAAGTCTGTTCTGGGCAATCCCGATGGACCGTCGAGGGGAGTCTCAATTCGAGACAGATTCACTGAAATTTGGTGTTTTAAAAGTAACACCCTTTTAAATGTGAACACAGTGTAAATCAATAATAAAGATCCATAATTCGGTTTGAAAGGCACAAGCAAAAGAAAAAGAGCGTGAAGCAGAGAGACAGAGGGAGAAAGAGAGGGGAAGTGAATATGTGTGTATGGAAAAGAGAGAGGAGAGTGGGAGAGAAGTTAAACATTATACACTTAACTTAAATTCTTATGCATTTCATTTTGTTCGTACATGCAAGTGTCGTTAGATTTCAGAAATCTGGTAAAAATCGATAATTCGATCTCTGTGTAACGATCATAATGATGGGTTTTAATTAATTATTATTATTATTGAAAATATTTGCAGTCTAAGTGCCGTGAAGCAAGTGTCTTCAACTGTTCTTGTGTACTTTTCGCTCTTTGACAACGTGTACAAACTGAACAAACACGGCGAAGGATGTTAGCTTTCCACGTGGTCTCCAGCTAATTTTACTTGTCGTTGTCTAATTGGTTGCTACATTGACCCCTGTATCTCTACGCCTTGAATGTGCATGTCAGTATTAGATCTGTTGAATGTCTGAAACAGTCAATGACATTCTAAGAAATTGAACAAGGTAGAATGGAACATAAATTTACTTTACTAAGAGATTATGAGAGATGTGTCGTCTCAACTTGTTGGTGACTAACATTTTCACCTTTGACCTAAGAGCAGCACTTTCGCCTTTTTGATCCGGATGTTGTTGTCAAGTCGACCGGTGTCCTAGACTCTAGATCTTGTGTGCAAGTTCTTTGCAGAAATTCAACATAGGCCTAGATCTAGCCATGGCGAAACTATTTTGGCATTTTCTTTTTTCACTTTTTGTAGTTGCTGCAGTCTCAAACATTGGATGGGCGGATGATGCTGCAGATGACGATGAAGCTGGTTTGTTAATTTAGATCTAGACGTCAAATAGCTTTTCTTTCATTGGCAATCAAGAAAGCAATCGAGGAAGTTCAGGGTCTGTAAACTGTGAAACTACAGTCTAGATCTACAGTACAGAAACTAGATCTAGATCTGGATCTAGTCTAGTTCTAGAATTAGATCTAGATCTAGAATTTTGCATATAAAAGAATAGCAAAATATTATATTGCATTTAAGATCCATGAATCAACTATAAAACTTACATGAGATCTAGACTCTAGACAAATATAAATTATATAGATCTAGATTTTAGATTTAAATCAACCGACTCAACCTATCAAGTTCCTTGCGCCATGGGAGTAGAATATTGTTAACTTTAACAATGAATGCCATCACCAGTGGCACTGTTCACCGAATGGGAAAATTAAAAGTAAAAGAAAAAAGAGAGAGAGAGAGAGAAAAAAAAACGGGCGGAAAGAAAGTGGTGGGTGAGGGAAGGAGGGTGAAGGGTGTTCAAGACTCACCAATTCACATCCCACACAGATGATTGAGTTCCCCTGTTCATATTATTTTACTGCTTCATCCCAACAAGTTGTGCTTTTCATTACCTTCAGGGTCTTCTAACCCCATCCGTGTGTAAATTAGAAAGCTTGAAGTAGATCAGCTCATCTCTCTAGTAAGCCCCAAATACACAATTTGCATTCATATATATGTATTTAAATAAGTGAACAGAATTTTTTTTTTTTTTCAGACATAACTCAAGGTTTCAGATAATGAGTGAGCCATTTTGAGACTTTGATGGCGGCTTAAACAAGAAAAAAATGTGGAGAGGACCTACACAAGGCTCAGAGCCTGATCAATTATTTTTTCATACGTATTTCAGACCAGTTCTTATATTTTTTGTCTTGCTTTCTATTATATATATCTTAAACCTGAGAAGTCTACTCCACGAGCGTAGACTCTTTGGTTTACAAAGCTGAAAGATAGCTGTTATCATATTTAGAACATAAATTATATTCACATTTAATGTGTTTTTGGCATTTTATCTACAGGCTGGAAGACAGTGTTTTCATATAAGAATACAAATTATCATTACATAATGTGTTTTTTATGGGATTTTATCCACAGATGAAGATAATGGGATTGATTCAGCCACAGTGGCCACGGAAGATTCTGTACTTGTATTAAATCCTGATAATTTTGATGAAGTGATTGCGAATAATCCAACAATTCTTGTGGAATTCTATGCTCCCTGGTTTGTACAAGAATAAATCAATGTACCATAGTCCCTTCATGACCTATATGACGAAAACTGTTCAGCATTTTTCCACATTTATCAAAAGTGCCAAGATGCTGCTCTGACACACAGTAATTATCATGCCTCTGCAGCTGCATGACCAAAGTAACAAGAATAGCTCATCATAAGTTCTCCTGGCAGGGCAAGTCATAGAAGACTCACTATATAGGATATGTTGCATGATAAACAGCAAAATAATGTGATGCCATGAAGGAATTACAATCATTTCAGGAATATTTCAGGAAAGTGCCTTGAAAATTACTTATATTTTATGGCATGTAGGTAGCCAGTGTGGTTTGTTTTGTTCATTTGCTGTGTGTGGTACTTGTGATATGATTGTTTGTGATGCATTGATTGTGAACACAGTTGTCAATACCAGTTCATTTAGAACTGTATATATATCATAGTCCTCCTTAGTATTTATTCCCTGTCCATATCCAAATAATTGCACTGTCACTATTTCCATGATCCAGTTGATCTTTAAAAAAAGAATTGGTCAGAACCTCTGGGTTGTTAATTGTATTTTAAGTTAAAAGCCAATTGTGTATGTAAGCATCCTAGTAAAGTAAATTTTTATTTATTTATTTGTTTATTTATTTAATTTTTTTTCTCACTTTTAAAAAAAAAAAATTGTATATTTTGAATCTCAAACCCATTGTAGGCTATGTGACATCATCAGTTTATGTCGAATTGCTTATTTTGCTTCTGGATATTCTATTCTGTTTATTGTAAAGGTGTGGTCACTGTAAGCAGTTAGCTCCAGAATATGCTGCCGCAGCAGAGGAACTTGCTAAAGCTGATCCACCAGTTGCACTGGCTAAAGTTGATGCCACTGTCCATGGTGCACTGGCCGAGAGGTGAGACAAATATAATGACTCTGACTGTGTGAACTTTATGCTTGACAGGCTGTTCGGTTGGGAGTAGGTTGTTTGAATTATTCTTTCTCACTTTAATGTTCATTCTTGTGCTATTCTGCAAATGCTATTCAGTTAATAATGAATGGATGATGAATATAAATCAATATTAAAGATTTAATTGGATTTTTTAAGAAATAAGATACTCTTTAGGTTTATTGAGGTAACATGCATTTTAATACTGATATACTTTAAACAAGGAATGAAATGAAATCAGTTTATATTCTTGATAGTGAATGTAACCTGTAGATTTATTGATTCAATATGTTTCAATCAATCATGAGCATTTTTGCACAGCTATGTGAAATGTTCAAATGACAATTAAATAAAATTTCTGCAGGATCTCTGTTTTGCTTCTCTCAATTTTGCAGGTTTGAGATTCAAGGATATCCAACTCTTAAATTCTTCAAAGATGGGAAGCAGTATGACTATGATGGACCAAGATCAAAAGAAGGTATGTGCTCAGAGACAGATGATCTAATGACCAATGCTTAAATGTCTTAATTTCTTTTTATGGACATGCTCACTATTTGTTTCTTTTTTTTTTTTTTTAAATGATTTTTAATGAAAAAAATGTTCTCAGCATTGCCTGACAACTTAATGTGAAGGCATTTTGATTAACAACAGACTGGACAATGTTACCAAAATCTAGCACGTAAAACAGAATGACCGAGCATCAGAAATAATCCACTTCATCATGTATACATCGGCCTGGCTCTGAAAAGTATGTTTTGACATTGTTTTTCGGGACTGGGAAGAATCTGAGTTTACATGCCATATCTATCTGAACGCAGAAGAATTAGTTTATGGACACATAGCTATACAATGTTTGTTAGGTTTTTTTCTTCATGGGGTCTCTTTTGTATTCCAACATAATGCCAAAGAATACATTGTGAAGATCTATTGTTTGCAGCCAGGTAAAGAATCCTTCTTAAATTTTTTGCCCAGGTATCATATTTTTCATGAAAGAGAGAGCCAAGCCAGACTGGGAACCAGAACCTGATGCTGTGATCACACTGACTTCAGAAAATTTTGATGAAGTTGTGAACAATGAAGATCTCATACTTGTTGAATTTTATGCACCTTGGTAAGTACACTGCCTTCAGTATCTATCAGTTCTGTGTGAAATCTCACCTATGTGTCCATTTGTTACAGATTAAAGTACGTCTTTTGCACTTTCAAGATTTGTCACCCAAAGAGTAAAGCAGTCACTCTTGGAAGTCATTTGATTTTCAAAAGTTGCCTCATTCAAGGAAACAAGATCAACTGTCATAGTCTTCATGGCCAGGGGTGAATCATAGTTTGCAAATTAGATTGATATTCTGTCACATAAATGCCAATGTGCTTCTTTATGAAATGGTTTGATCCAAGCAGTGAAAAAACTTATGAATATATCTGTAACTGGAATGACATCCACTGTCAAATGTAACGTATGAAAGTAGGAAAGAAAAATAGAGGGGATTATATTCTTAAACTTATCATCATTATTTAGAAACTAAAAGTGGATTTTATCTTAATGTCAGCTGTATGACAAAGAAGCGAATAGGTAATAACCTTTGTATGACAAAGAGATGAATCAGTCTATAAATTTTCTTACTGATTCGCCCCTTTGTTATGCAGAGAAGATAAGGGTTCGCCTTTTTGTCATACATGGGTTGTTACCTGTCGGCCGACAATGTTTAAGCATCACTTGATAATCATATGATTATGAATAGAATACTTTGGACACATGATGCAAAACAAATTATAGAGTCATTATGATGACTGGCTATGTTGTGAGTATTAGAGTGATTTGAATGTATTCTCATCCTGGCATGTTCTTGTATTGAGAGAGAGCTTGACAATTAAAAAACAAAAAAAAAATTATTTTTTTTAGTTAATGATAGATCTATATCATTTAAAATGGTCGTTCCGTCGCTGGTGGTGATTTTAAATTACATGGAAGATTGATTATGAGCACCAATAATGGTATTCTGTTTCATAGGTGTGGACATTGCAAGAAGCTGGCTCCCACCTATGAGAAAGCAGCTAAGCAGTTAAAAGCACAGCAGCCTTCAGTGCTATTGGCCAAGGTTGATGCCACTGTGGAAACTGAAATTGCTTCAAGGTTTGGAATCTCAGGATATCCAACCCTCAAGATTTTTCGTCATGGTAGAGATTTTGAATACAAGGGCGGTCGCTCTGAATATGGTAATTTTTTTCAGTTTACAGAAAATCAGAATGCTTCGAATTACCAATAGATTTTGTATAGTATTTTCCCACCATGGACAGGATTTGTGTTTTTTATGAGAAAAATGTTTGTCATAAATTCATATTTTGCTTTGTTATATTAAAATAGAGAATTATCTTGCCAGCATATTATTGAATTATTTGTAATTCTCCCTTTATTAATATATCTTGCTCCCAGGGCAAATGAGTTGGAAGTCGTGCCGAGTGATTTTGAGTTGCAGTTGTTTCTATCGTCTTTTACTATTTTCCGACTATGATACCAAAATTATCTTTTTTCAGGTTAAAAAAGGTTAAATTGTCGTTTTGTGAAAACCAAAAAATTTTCAGCATCTTAGTCGCAAAGTAATTAAAAACAACCGAAAATGGCTGTTGATCTTTATCGCCCGGCGCGACTTCCAATTCATTTGCCTTGGTCGCAAGACATGTTGTCCTTGAGAACTGAAGTGATAAGCTCACCTCTCATTGCAGTTGTTGTATTTTCAGAAAACTCTCAAGAAAGTCTAAATCTAATCTTAAAAATTTGTGTTACGTGCAACATGTTACAGAAAATAATATTTTAAGCATTCATTTCCTTTGACAGAAATCGTGATGCACATGACCAGACAGGTTGGAGATGGAGCCTCGGAAGCTGCGAACAATGAAAAATTGAAAGAAGTCTTTACTCCTGATTACATTACAATCGTGGGTTTCTTTGATTCAAAAGATGATCCAAAATATCTACCATTCAAAGATGTCTGTAAGTGTCTATGCCTGGACAAGTCATGTATTTATATTTTATTCCTGTTTACTAGCTTACTCTTTTTATCATGACTATGCCTGTGGTTCATTGTTTCTTTTTGATTCTCTGAAGCTTCTTTATCTAAAGGTGAGCAAAAACAAGACAGCGGTTAAAATTAAAGTGGGATATAAGTGATATCTCTGACTGATACTGTTCATGCAATTTTTACATCTTATATTTACATTTACGCATGGAGTGAATAACATTGATGGCTTTGAAATTTATTTATTCCATTTGCTAAAACTCATTTATTTAGTGATTTAGTTTTGTCAAGTTTATTTCATTTTCTGTTTTTTTGTTTTTTACCCGGCCTCTCTTGATGTAGAGTGACACTTTCTTGGTCATTCTTATCAATGCATGTATATCTTTTGCGTACTGTTTAACACTCTTTTCAGTTGGCATAAAATTGGTTTTAGGCATGTGCAGTTGTTACATTCGATGGAAAATGTTCTGTCACAATAAACAGATTTCACTGAAATGTTGCTTTTCTTTACTACCCACAGCTGATGAATGGAGGGAAGACTATCCTTTTTATTATTGTCTTGATAAGAATACTCGCAAAACTTACAAGGTGAACACAAACTCTGTGGTGGTGTTTCTGCCTGAGCGGTTCTACACCAAGCATGAACCAAAGTGGCATGTCTTAGAAATCAAGGTGAGAGAAAGATTTCTCTTTTTTCAAATGCATTCAACAGTAGTGCTGTGAAACAAATGTAAGTGTTTTTTAATGGCCTGATGGCTTCTGTTAAAAGATCATAAACCAGTCTCAAAAGAGGTTCACTGTTCAGGTGAAGAAAGTTGTGGATGTATTCAGTGCCTGAAGAAAAATGAAGTATAAAATTATAAGTTCATTATGCTGAATTTCATATAATACTTCATGGATTATGTTCTTTTTGATACTATGTATCAATAAATCCCCTATCTGTGCAGTAAAGTTTGGTCTTTGTATAAATAGTGATGGTTCCGTTCTTATTTCACCTGTTCATTGCTTTTTGTTCAATTGGAAAATATTCTCATCAGGATGATACCACATCAGATGATATCAAGGACTTTGTACTTAAGAAACGATTTCCCTTGGTGGGCCATTATCATGGACAGTGGACCAACCATTATGATAAACTGACAACACCATTGTGCATGGTTTTCTACACTGTTGATTTCAGTTTCGACCATAGAGATGGTAAGCATGTTTTAAATTGTCGAAATCTCTCACTGTTGTATCAAAGTTATGTCTAATATGCATCTCATAAGAAAAAGATGATGAATTATAAATTATGACCTTCAAATTACATGGCATTTTAGCCTTGTAATAAATAATGAGATCAATACATATGCTTAAATCTGATTTTGTTCCTGGAGTAATTTCTGCCTGGTTATTTGATTCTCTTCAGTTCTAATTAGATGTTTGATTAATTGCCCTGCACTTAAAATCTTTATTGGAGGACAAAGCAAAAAGCTGTGCATGATGTTGTCTTTGTGCTTACTTTTATTATGTGAACTATGTAATCTCAGTCATGCATTTTTTAATTTTTTTTTTACCTTTCAGGTCGTAGATTTGCTCTTCATAATCAGATGATTCAAGATTTCATTTAGAGCTTTTTGTACGGTTTTGCTGTACGTTTCATATCTGCAATCAGCAGTATGTTTATCAAGTTGAAGAACTGTTCCTTGCTTTAAAGCTATAAGTGATATTTTTTGCCCTCTGTAATGTGAGCATGTCTTATTTTGTATCTCATCAACTGTGAATGGAATTTCCTCATGAGGATAAATAAGGTTTACCCTGTCTTATCTTGTCTTATCTTATCTCATTTTATGATTTTGTTTAATCTTGTTCTTGTTCTTTTTTTTTCCAGCCACTCAGATGTGGAGAAATAAAATTGCCAACGTGGCTAAACAGTTTCCTGGTATAACTTTTGCCGTTGCTGATGATGAGGAAAATAACAGCATGATGGAAAATATGGGCCTTGGTGATTCAGCAGAAGAGATGAATATTGGTGTGTTTATCTTTCAGTATTGCCTTTATAGTTATGTTCCACTGGTCATAATGTTAACCTATCTGATTGAAAAGGAGAATGTGGGTAATAACAAAGTTGTGAGTGTTCCAAGAAATTAAACATATTGAAATCTTTTGCTCCTTTACAGAAAAATAAAATGAGGTGCGATACAATGAAATTGGGATTTTGTGCTGTGAAGGTTATTCATTTCCCTTTCTGTGTGTGAAAAAAAAAATCTTTGCTCTAATTTAAGTAGAAGTGGAGTTACTAACAGTTTAAGACGATGGGGATGAACTGTTGCTGCAGCTAAATTTAGTGAGAAAATGGCTGATCACTTTTGTTTATCCTTATTAATCCTTATAAGGCTATGCCACTTAATTACAATTTAGGGCTTTTTGTTCAATCTCTTTCAGCAAATTTAACTCTGAAATGCATTTTTATTAGAGGGGCTCTGTGACGAAAACAAATCCATCAAAAATTCATTCACTGTTCTAGAAAAAATGTGATTTCTCCGGTCACCTCAGTTTGTCGAGCACCTGATTTCATCCTGTTGCATCTCAAAAAAATTTAATTGGGACAAATATTTTTGATGAATATCAGTTACATTTGTATAATATTACTTTTTCCATCATTAAATGTAGTTTTGTTTCCTCATAGGTATTATTGGTAGTGATAAGAAGAAATATCCGATGGAACCAATGGAAGAATATGACAGTGAAGAAATCATTGAGTTCCTGAACAAGTTCCAGAAAGGTAAGTGTCATTTTGTAGATATTCTGCATCATTCTTTATGGCTGCCATTCACTAATAGTTGCTTTATTCATCGTCATGATGCTTTATTTTGTTATACACTTTTGAATGACTTACATAAAACCATATTGCCATATTGTCTCCAACATGGCAAGCTTGAAATATGTCAGGAGGAATTCTGTTTTGACCTGTGCATATTGACTATTTCTTGGACTTTGAAAAATGTTGCCTGGCAAGCAGACGTTTCTGACAGACTAACTAACAGTTGACATACAAATTTCTATGAGCATTATATAATTAGAATTCTTATTTGATTACAATAGATGTGTGCTTTCACTTATGAAGTATCAGGGGACTGATCTGGACTCACTCACCACACTTTGCACTGGAAGTATCCACTTTAACCTCAGCCAGATTGCTTCCCTGTGCTAAGTTTAAAAGAGGTAGAATGAACTTAATAAAGAAGGACAAGGTCACTTTGCTTCTTTTATTTGAAAAAAGTGAAGCAAAAAAATAATGAAAAAATTATTATGGTGAGAGAAAAAAAAAACACATTTTCATCAATTATGAACTTTTCAGAATTTTCCTTTGCTCATGTTTCACGTAACAAGAGAAAACGTGATGTTTGCTTTCTTTACAATGCTCATCTTATATCTTTTGTAATTGACAAAGGGATGTAATTTGCTAAAAATCAAAGTGGCTCATTCCATTTTGAACAGCATACAGCATAGTGACATGGTAGTAATGGTACTCATATTTCCCCACTTTAACTGATTCTCTCTGTAATTATTTAACATGGTTGGACACAATTGAAAATGGTCACTGATTTTCAGTGACAGAGTGTTCTCATTTTTCAAACCTCTCTGACTTTGCAATTTAGAAAAGTATACAATGATATATATGAAAATGTACAGAATTGAAAGCTCTATTTATTGACTTTATTTCAAAGTTGAAACATTCATAGGAAAGGGCTAATAGCCATGGAAAAAGACAGGTCAGATAAAAATAGGCAAAAAAAAAATCAAAACGTTGATTCACTTACCCCAGTTAGTTGAGTTCATGAGGCAGCAGGCCTTTGAAATTGATATTTTCACATACATAATCGAATTATGAATCGTGTTGACAAGTTTGAAGTCATTTGGTCTGGTAGTTATCGACTTACAAGACTTAGAACCCAACTGAGTGAGCATGGGTGACGCCCCCCCTATCAGCTGACTCACTATTACTATCCGATGAATCGTCCATGTGAGTAGGTTTTTATCCAGATCTAGATTCATATTCTGAATTAGTCAGAGCGATAACTTATTACTTGTGAAGCTGAGGAAACGGTTGACAAACTTGTAAAGTCAAAAAGTGCTGTGATTTAGGTTGACTTCGGCTCGGCCTCCATGGCTACTCCACTCTATAAATAGGTCAGACTGGTATCGCAACTCAACGATAAGAAAAAAATGATAAAACTCGCTTTCAACTGGACACGACTACTCGCTGCTGCCAACTTTCATACATGAACATCTGTCAATGGCTCTACAAAAGTAGAATTTTCATTCATGGCAAAATAAACTTGTGAACTATGAGAAAAGAAAAAAAACTTCACACACCACTAACAGCGGCTTCACGACAATACGGGAAAAACTGTGTGTGGCTGTGAGCAGCATAGCAGAGTCATAATTTGTCATTTCTCAGTCATGAAGAAAATATGAATAAGATAAAATAAAGAAAAAAATATTGGCATTCTATCAGAATTTCTTTACATTTTTAGGGTTAAGTTCAGTATTGTCTGAAGAAATTTAGTACAATCCCACTTGTACAATGTATGTATATGAAAAGATATAACTTACATTTTCCCTGTATTATTTATTCTCTTTGCCTCAGCATCTGTACTAAAAGATCATGCCATCAAAGAAAGCCTAGCATCAGTTGTGCACAGGGAATAGCTAAATAATCCAGATTTGGTTCTTGTTTCAATCTTTTCAGGTAAAGTCAAACCATACATGAAGTCACAGAGACCACCAAAGAAACAAACAGGCCCTGTCACCATTGTAGTGGGCAACACTTTTGAGAAGATTGTTCAGGATCCCTCAAAAGATGTTCTCATAGAGATCTATGCACCTTGGTGTGGGCATTGCAAGAAACTGGAGCCTGTCTATGCAGCTCTGGCTAAAAAGTTGAAGAAAGAGAAGAATCTGGTGATAGCTAAGATAGATGGTACAGCTAATGATTTGCCAGATAATTACAGCTCAACAGGTTTTCCCACAATCTATTTTGCTGCAGCCAATAAGAAGGACACTCCCAAACTGTATGAAGGTGGAAGGGAGGTAGATGATTTTGAAAAATTCCTTAAAGAACATGCAACTGTTTCCTTTGGTAAAAATGCTAAAGAAGAATTGTGATCGTACACATATACATGATTGGCTGTCCAATCTGTTATTGTACTTGAGGTTTAAATGAATTAAGTATGTTGTAATAATTGCTGACACAATTTTGTTTTATGCGAATAGATATTCTGCTCTACTTAAGTTTTTGTAGCAGTATGTGTATGTATGTACTGGATAACAAATATTATTTTTGAATATTTTGTCAGTGTCATTAGGTAATGGTCAATATGGAGTATATCCATTATATGATACTAATCAGCAGGTCTTACAGGGTGTTATGTTAGACAATACAGCATCTGATAGTAATAATTTGCTTTATGGAATGATTTGAATAACTCTGATTAACTTTGGATTATGAAAACAACATGAGATGTAAAACAATTACTAGGATACTGTCATCCTGTCATTATTATATTTTGTATTAAATGACATCAAGTCAGGTCCATACTTTGGACAGTTGATATAGAGATAGATAAGACTGCATTGAGGGTGGTTATATCAGTTTTATTTTGTTACTACCATATTTCATGTCTTGTTGTGTACATGTATATCGTACAGTCTATGACATCAGGGCTGTTGGTTTAACAGTTGTATTATGCAGAACTTATCTTTTACATTTTGAATGTGTTATGACAAATCTGTTATCTGTGTGAACCAGTGCAAAAATAGAGTGTTATTAGAGGATAAGTGACTCTAACAGTTTGTATGAGAGGTGAAAACAGAATATCTATGGTTATAGATTAAATATCTAACCTCATCTGTCACAACATGGATTGTTGGTGAGATTCAGAAGACTAAAGTACAAGACTGGATGGAAGTTATTAGAAGCAAAATACAGCAACAGTCAACTGAAAAAGAAGAAAATCAGACAAAATAAAAAAAGAAACATGGGCTGTATTTCGATTGTCAGCTGTTAGTATAATGAAAATAAACGGTATTTACCAAGAGAAAGTATGAGTGACATTTAAACAAATTTAGTGATTTCATTATTTTTTTTTTCTTGTTGTTGTTACTGTTTGGGCCTGGTGTGGGATTTGATGGATATTAAGTGAAACTCTGTGCCTTATTGTTCTGTCCTTCTGAGCTTTGTTTCTTTTTCGTATGTTATTACATTTATTATTCTGTAGAGATGAGACAATGATGAGTGCTTTTGTTTATTTAATTTGTTTTTAGCTTGTAGTTCCTTGTTTATTTGTAGGCAGCTGTACCAGCTTCATTAGTATAGGTGGTTTAACTCCTATAGTCAATGTTTCCATTCTTTGACATCTTTACTGAAGTGTAAACTATTCTGTAGCAAAAAGCTGTGACCTAAAGGCATGGTTCTTCAATGTTTAACATTTTATGTTATTTGGATTTTTTTGCACAATGTTTTTTGTCAGGATATGAACTGAACAGTGACAATATAGGTCCCATTTACTGAGCCAGTGCAAATTCATCTAGATATACATGTATTCCACAGATTCTTTATTTTGACATTCATAGTCCAAATGATGTTGTTGTTTTTTTTTTTTTTGTAATTTCTTTACTATCCTACTGAGCAATTTCCAAGGAATCCATGACATGGACAATTAGTCAATTTATGTTGTGTTAATGAGTGAAAGATCATTTTTCTTAAGCAGTGCCATCCGTGCTACCATGAAGGAGAGACTGAAATTGTCACCAGTGATATGAAAATGTTTAATCATTTGCAAGGCATTGATTATGTGACTTAATATAGTGGGTGCTAATGGTTACTTGTCATATTTGATTTACATTTTGAAACATTTGTTTAAAATATATTTATTTTTGTATTTTATGCTTACTTGAAATCCACCTTCAAATTGCACAAACATTATGAATGGTTTATGTTTGCATTGGTTCATGTCCCCTTGGTATAACTTCACTCTGTCAGCAAGTAGTTGTCTTACCAGAAAGGCATTCAAGTAATCACTTAACTAAGTTGAGAATATTACATTTCCTTCAGAAATGTCCTGATCTGAGGGATTTTATTATAGAATCATTAGAAACCCTCATTTGGATATTTGGTCAGTTTATGGTCAATATTTTGTGGACATTCCAATGCATCATGGTTATAGTTTTAGCATTAGAATCTGCATATTTACTTGTATTTATTTTGTATCACAGTTTTTTTTGTTTTTTTTTTATGCATAATTATCTGATCTGATTTATTCACACTGCATGTTGATTGATCTTGGTTTTGTCTTCTTCTTTTTTTTTTTTTTTTAAATTATTTTAAATTGTTTTTATTGGTCTTGTTGTCCCTTCTGTTTTCCTGTTCACTTGGGTTGCATGATTGTGTTTCTTCCAATTAAACTTGCTATTCCACAAACATTTTTGAACTTTGTTGAAAGATGTCTGAATCACATGGAGAGAATGTACCAAAGTAAAGCTAGAAAGTTTTTGTCCAATTGTCACTTTGTATTGAATCAGTTCCTAAGAGTCCATTTCTAAACATACACACATGCTAACTATAGTATTATATTAATTATTAAGGAATCATTCAAGTTTTCTCTGTGAAATAATTGTTATTGTTTATTTGTTTTGTTTCATTGATTGTTTGTTTTTTCTTCTTTTTTTTTAAAAATATGTATCCCTTTAGCCTAATGCGAAAACTCATTCTTCTAGTGCATGTACTTTCATTGTGGGCATTCGCGACATTTTGTGAATTTTTGTTTTTAAACATCTCTTCTTTCTTTCTATCCCCCTCTCTCTCTTCCTATTTCCCTTCACTCTTTCTTCTCATCCATTCACCTCTTTTCCTTCCTTTCTATCCCATTCCTTCCTTTTTTCTTCCTGACCTCCTTTTCTTTCCTTCTTTCTTTTGTATATTCTTTTCTTCACACATTCCTTCCCCCTCCTTCATTCCTTCATATCTTCTGCCTCGTTCCATCTTTCCTTCTTTCTGTCATTCCATGATTTCTTCCCTTCTTGTCTGCTTTCTTTCTCATCAACTTTCTTTCTTCTCTCCCTCTTTCCTTCCTTCTGCTTTCCTTTCCTCCACTCTTCTTTTCCTTCATCTTTTTCCCTTTCCTCTCTTCTTTCTTTCCCTCCCTTCCTCCCATTTACCCTCGTTTCATGTTGTATTTCTTTCGTCCAAATTTTACTTTCATTACATTCTTACTACACCCTCTTTCTAACTGTTGTTTTTGTCCCTCCTTGTCTATCATCTTTCTTTCATAATTTTCCTATTACTGTCACAATGCACCCATTCTTCTTCATTTGGCTTCATCAGAATCTGTCCGTGTTAAATTAGAAACATGTTTATTCCATAATACAGGGCAACCGCACATGCATCAACCTGTCAAATACGCTTTTCGACAATTATGCCTGTCAGTTATTTTTACGGTTTAAAAAAAAATTAAGTCCCTTTTGTTGGTGGATCATTCTCTTTCTGTGAATTATCTCCCTTCAATCTAATGTCCATTTCCCTTCTCAGCCCGCCATATCATTCACCTTTACCTGTCCCAATTGGTTCTTCCTCCCCCCATCTCTCTCTCTCTCTCTCTCTTAAACATTTTTAAACTGTCATTTTCACCCTCTCACTCTCAATCACTGGCTTGTATTGTGTTGTCTCATTTGTGAAAAACTCAAGAGATCTCAAAATGCATGTACACTGTAATTAATTTTTGATAATGAAAATGAAAGAATGAATAAATAAATAAATGAATAAATAAACAGGCAATAAAAAAACTAATGAATAGGCCCCAAGAAATTAATGAATAAGCAAATAATTATAATAAATGCATACATAAATACATAAGTAAACGGATACATGTATAAATACATAACTAAATCAATAAATAAATGTATAAATAGACAAATTAAACGTTAATTAATTTATTATTTATTTTTTAAATTAATACTGCTATATCTTCTCAAAATCCATCATTACAAAGTCATGGTGACCATAGTCATTTCTATACCTTTTGAACAACTTTTCGATATCCAGAGGTTAAAAAGTCATGGTGGTCAAAGAGTTAAAAAGAAGACTGAGATTAAAAAGATGTAGATTGACCAGAAATATGGTCAGTGAAGGGAAAAAAACAGGAGTTGTTTGATCAATTAAACTCCATGCGCTGAATACTCATCAATTATTATCCTCTGCCATTTGAATGGCAGAACGATGGTCTTTCATGTTCCCAATGACCTTCTAGCCAGACTGACAACCATAGTGACTGCTTGACAGCCTCTGACAGACTAGACGTTTCTTTCTCGGGCCAAAAAAAAAAAAAAAGTGGGCCTTCATATATTGGGATTAATAAATTATGGCCTCGCCTTCTATCAGGAGACTGACAGCTTGTTTATGCCTGTTTCAGTTTCAACCGAAGGCTGATAAGCTGTTTTCTAACAAGATCATTATTTTTGTTGTTGTCTCCTCGCCCCTCTCTTGTTTGTAGAGATAGAAAATTTACGAGAACAACCTTGACTTGTCATGTTTTATGAGCGTCAAGAATTCACTTATTCACCTATTTATTTGTCTAAATGTCTGTTTTCTGGCTCCTTGATTTCTTAATATCTCTTACTTACTTACACATTCATTTATCTACTATTTACCTGTTTATCTAGCTGCCTACTGCTTATTTGTTATTGGTTCATTTACTTGGCTTCTTTATCTATCCCCTCTTCCTCTTTATCTATCTATCTATCTATCTATCTATCTATCTATCTATCTATCTATCTATCTATCTATCTATCTATCTATC
>JBCEWB010656079.1:0-12519 GCA_039654565.1 Peronia peronii
GTGAGTGAGTGAGTGAGTGAGTGAGTGAGTGAGAGTGAATGAGTGAGTGAGTGAGTGAGTAGGTGGGTGGGTGAGTGAGTGAGTGAGTGAATGAGTGAGTGAGTGAATGAGTGAGTGAGTGAGTGAGTGGATGGATGGTGAGTGAGCGAATGGGTCAGTGAGTGAGTGAGTGAATGAGTGAAACGAGTAAATGAAAGAGTGAAAGAGTGAAGATGAAGTATGGAATTGAGTGAGTGAACGAGAAATGAATGAGAAGGTAAATATCTTATATTTACTAATCTTACAGCTGAAAAACACATAGAGCTTAAATGATTTCCGCATTTACATTTCATGCACACAAATACACAATTGGTTCTGACGTCATGGATGATATATGACGCTCTTGAGGGAAATGCCAAACCCTTAGGTCTATGATCAAAATGTAGAGTAGTTGTCCATGGTCCTCCCATTTGGTATTTATCGGCAGGCAGCCATCAAGCTTGAGCTCGGCGCACGGAAGAGGCCGGACATTTCACAATATCCAGCCTCAGATTGAATTTCAAGTGGGTGTCATACATGCGAAGTTTCCATGCAAAGTGAGCGCTTGCAGACAATTCGTTGGGACACTTGGGAACAATGTCTATGGCATCATCAAAGTTTACGTTTCACTATGCAGAGACTGCGTCACTCTACAGTGTTCGCTTTTATCAGCAACAACAGGCAGTTTGACATCCTGACTGTGACAACATAACCAACCAACCAACCAACAAACAAACAAAAACAACGACAAGAAAAAGCAAAAACGAAATGAAGAAGGAAGGGGACACTGAGGAAGGGAAGGGGAAAGGGAAAAAGAAAAAATGTTGACGTTGGGGAGGGGGAGGGAACGAATGAGTGAATGAATGAATGAATGAATGAATGAATGAATGAAAGAATGAATGAATGAATGAACGAACCAAAAGGTAAGAAATAAAGACAGAAATAAAGAATGAAAGAAATAAGAAAGAAAAAGAGAGAAAGAAAGAAGGAAAGAAAGAAAGAACAAAAGAACAGATACAGAGAACTGAAAAACTTCTCAACAGCACAAACTATAACCATCTACAGCGTCACACGCTGCCATTCTGAGCCATCGCAGTTGTTTTCACATCACTGTCAAATCAATCTAAACTTACAATTAAAAAAAAAACAACAAAACAGAGACTGATCCTGTAGTAACAGAAATCCAAACACTGGAATCCATCCTTCCTCCATGAACGCAGCTGCCTTTTTTGTCTCAAAGCTTGTTGTTTAGTGACCAACGTTCAGTGTCCGCTTCATTTGGGAACCGTTCTAAAAGATTCCGCTGGAGATTGTGCTACCAATTATCAACATTTCTAGCCCCAACACAACCAGGAAACAGCACAAATCCAAACAAAACATCAGGGAAAACAATAGGAATTGATAGATCGCCATACAAAACCATACTACGGCAATCTTGGTCTTTACCCCAGCTTGATCAGCTCTGACTCATGTGGTTTTCTTTTTTTTTTTCTGTAAGTCTGTTTTTTTTTTCTAAACACAGCAGCATATCCAAAGTACATCTTTGTTTACTACTTTTCTTACTACTTTTTTCATCTAATATGACAAACAAACAAACAATTTTTACTCTTATTACAAATCCATTGATTGAAACACTGTTTGCAAATAAAATAAAATAAAATAAAATGCCTCTTTAAATTGTCTTACATTACTGGTCTCATATCATTTGATTGTCTCTCATCTCTCAGTAGTAATTCGTGATGAACTAAAGGTTTGTTTAACTGTTCCATTAGTAGAAATAGGAATGGAATCCACCATTTTAAGTTTTGATTCTGACTTGGTTCCATTTTGCTATTTCAATTTGTTGAAAAAAAAAGCCTGTTTTGTTTACACTGGCCAAGTTTCAAAGAGTAAATGGAATCGGGATTCCAACATAACGGATCGTCAGTTACCATCGACTGAGGAAGAAGATTGTTGAACCATTCTCGCTTGCCTTGTAACTACCACTAAACTGGAAACACTCCGAAAAAAAGAAAATGACAAGAAGACAACACCCGGTGTGAGTTCTTCCACGTATAAGAGCATATTCATCACCACATCTCGACTGGACAGTGAAACTTCTCTGCTAATCTGCTTTCACAATGTAGTGAAAAAATGAGGACTTGGTCTATATTACTCGAATTACCTTATTCGAGGTATATGGCGCAAAATCGAAAGGAAAAACGAAGCGAATCATTTTTTTTCAATGTCCCGAACAGTGTAAAAGTATTCGGCTTTCAACTGTTCTAGATGCGGCAAAATTTATGCAGAAAGATGAGCAGGGTTACCAAACCCTAGGCATGCTCTATTGGGGCACAATGTGAGTCCACTGTGGTACCGACAGGGAAAATTAATGATTCATCGACAGAACTCCTACTGTTAAATCGAATGCTTATGGGGGATTCTTCTGTGTGTTTGGGACATTTATTTGCAAACTATCCGCGAAGTACTGGCGTCCTGCGGAGATATGATTCTGAACAATAGTAGGACTCTGTCAGATAGATGCCATAACGCAGTGCTTTCATGAAGTAGAAGCGAGTGTTTGCTGGAACTCCTAAATTATAAAAATAACGTATGGAGATGCATGATCCGTGACCTAGAAATATGCGATTTATCAACATGCAGGTTTTATGAAGTAGAAATGCCTGGTTTATGAGCCAGATCCATTCCTAGTCCAGCTCACACCGAATGGTAGTTGAGATCTCAACCATTCGTTATAGCTGATCTATTGCCGAGATTAGCCGATCATGGAAATATAATGAAGACAGTCTATCATGTCGAACTGCCACGGCGTCAGACGTTTGATAAGCTTTCTAATGGATACATTCACTTGTCTTCGACATCACTGATTGATTAGCAAGGACGAATGGCAGACTTTCACAAACTCTTGGACAAGGAAAGGGACAAATAGTCAGAAACATGGAAGGACAGCCAGGAGGGGGAGGGAGAGGAGTGGTTAAGTGTACAGAAGGTCCATTTGAAAGAAAATGATTTTATTTTAAGCCTTTCAATAGATTAAGCATCAGCTAATTATATCCCCATACTTGTATAACTATCAGTGGGCAGAAAAATGTTTGTAGTAGCTATCAAGAGGTTGAAGGCAACATCACTACAGGATACAGACCAAAACCGGCATATAAGTCCCATAATTACAGCATAAACTGTTGGGTGTTGTTGTTGTTGCTGTTGTTGTTGTTGCCGTTGTTGTTGTTGTTTCCAAGAAAGCCTCGTTCTAAAACTGGTGTAAAAACAGAGATGTCTGTTTTGTCCAAAACAGATACGTGTAGCTGACAATAAATAGGTGTTAAAGAGAGGTAAATAGCTAAATACTGCCCTGAGAAGTAGACAAGGCAGCTGGCAGATCGATCTGACCCAGACTGAAGGCTGATGTCGGTGCCAGTTCTGTAACATGAGGGCTGGCGACAGAGACTGGACAAGGAGATCGCATGGGGAACGGTGTTTTACCATCATTCATAATGCACGTCAAGCCAGTGCTTTAAAGTGATAGTTTGAGCGTCTGCCCAGAGCTGCACCCACTCCTACAGGACAACAACTGCACTTGAAAAACTATTCAGCTCGACCAGCACTTCCGGTTGTGGAATTCCCAATGTATGGCGCAGCATATCAGATAGCACTGATGGAAATATAATGATTATGGTTATGGAATCTCACGTCTGTGGATGGGGGGAAAAATCATCCATTATTCAAGCTTTGACTATCACACTGTCAATTTCCTCCTCTTCCACACCAGGAAAGCTGCTTTTCTGCTCACAGCTGGACTAGATCGGCTCTGCACTTATACACGCTCATATCGCTAACATCGGACACACTCCAATGTTCTCGCTCTCCGGCGGAATGGCTCTGCCAATGGTGCTCGACGTTCTGTTACGGTTTTCAACCTCCTGTGGGTGGTTATCTCGATGTGATGGTACATTTCCTAGTTCGGATTCCTTTATATCGCACATAGAACATCACGAATGGACAGATTAAATAACTGACACCAATGGCTGTTTTGAATGGCTTTGCTTTCAGGATTTTCCACATAAGATACGGATCTGCTCAGTTTTACTTTATCTATATATCTAATCACTGTCATCTTGATATTGTCTTGTTTTCTTTCTCTGAAATTATCATTTTTCAGCTATCTTTTTAGGCGACATCATGACACATCGTCGTTTGGGAATTCTGCTTTTACTGGACTGGAGAGAAGGTACAATAAGTGCATTTTCCCAGGTGCATTAATTGGCAAAGTCTCTACGAACAGAAACACATATTCATAAATCCCTCATCTTCCCTAAGTTCTATTCCGCTACTCCTGAAGGAGGAACAAATCTAAAAAAAACAACAAAAAAAAAATATAAATAAATAATAAATAAATGAATAAATAATAAATAAACAAATAATAAATATATAATAAATAAATAAATAAATAAGTAAAACAAAGCAAAAGAAATAAAAAAGATTTCTCCGTTAAATTGGACAATAATATAATCATTGAACTGAAACTGCCGAGAACAGAGTGAAAACACGTTCTACTCCCGTGATGATTATGATTATACTGGCTGACTCAGTTCAATATGTCGTGCATACAATAGTTTCCAAATAGTTATCTTGGAAGACGAGATCGGATGAACCAGAGTTACAGGTAGACAAAGTAGGACAACATCATAGACTGGATATAACATCCACTGACGGATTCCTTCGTAAAAACTAAGAACATGTACCAGTGAAGAGCCATTTCACATCACCCTCAATCTAGATGACACCAGAACAAGAAGAGAAAGACTTGGTTAAACCAGCCTGGAGTTCAAAGATGATGACCCCCTTAATATCTCTTAAGACTATCCCTACACCATTCACATAGCAAGCTTTTCGTAGAAAGTACGCAGAATTTCAGCTGCAAATGTTGCATGGACAGCAGTTCAATGGATCTGAATTTTCTAAGTTTCAAACCAATATCTCATAGGGACAAGATGGAGAGACAGAGACAAGACATTCATGGCTTGGGCATACAGCCGTGCTCCTTCGTGTTTTACACGCTCTTGCGGGCAGGATTTCATAACCGGATTGATTAGTTGGGGTTATACGGAACACCATACTATCCGCATCTTTGTTTCATTAATCACAAGAACATTCATATCCACAATATGATACGCACTCTCATTTAACTCCAGATCTGTCAAAAATAAACAAACAAACAAACAGAAACTGTCAGAATGATAGTGTTTTTATAATGAAGTTTATTAACGTTCATGAAATGACAGTATATGCTTAAACGATAATCTAGAAGATGGGCAACTCGCTTTCGTGGAAAGATTATTTGAAAACATAAATTCATATGCAAAGTTTAGAACAAGGCAGGCTTTAAACTGATCGCCTCCTTGGCACTTCTATATTAACATATTCGCCACATAGTTTGTAGAATACAATCCCTTAGATCTTTCATATGACAGTTTATACGACAACACTAGTTAAAATATTCAAACCAAAGCATCTGTTCTCAACACCATCATTTTCCCATAATGATAACACAACCAATACTGACCGCTGCCATCATATTTATGTTACATGCACGACCAAGGGCCACCACGATCGACCTATCTGGCTACGTCTCCTTATGCGTGACGCGTACTTGCGTCGTCCGAAAAATATGGCGCTCCAAAATCAATCAAGTAAGATTTGTAGGAGGCCATCTCTTTATGCGCGGCGCGACGTCAAGCCATGTACATGCCCACATCACTATCGGTATACTCACAATTCACATTCATCATCTTATGTCTCCATCGGGTCCATGCCCATACGACTGTAATTCCAACGCATTCGCATCCACGGTTGTAATTATGAACACACCCTCTAAACAGAGCTTCGCATAATTGCTTTAAGAGTCACCCAGATCCATCTGTCGTTCTCTTTCCCCCCCCCCCCCCCCCACCCCAAATCAGCAAATTCTGGGTTGAGCTTTCAGGGCAGCCTATGTCCATCTCCGGTATTTAGCCACTGGTCTAGGTGATCAGCTCTGGGCAATGGCAGACTCGGCCGTGCATTAACAAGACAGCACTTAATCCTGATTAGTCTCAGTTATGAATCTCTCACGCACGGCGCACTGTAACGTTCGATAACGGCTTCTATTAACAAACCACCCAATATAATACACTAGTTGGGAAGAGCCTTACGTTACGATAGATTTTCCACATCTCGTGGTCAACATTAACAATCAACAAATGATACATGCAAGATGTCGAATGTTTCTATTCTGAATGTTTACCCAGCTTTCTTCGTCATCATTCACTTCAGAAATCATAGATCTACGTCTAAGCGTTGAGATTAAACTTAAAAGGAGCAAAAATAACAGAGCCTAGGCCAGTGGTTCCCAACATGTTTACATTTGCGATCCCTAATCCAAAAGCTTAAGGCTTGTGTGAGCCCCTCCTATCAGCAGCTTGATTTACATTTTATTTCCTGTGATGGAAAGGGAAAGAAACATCTACATTTTTTCAAGAATCCATTATCTATTACTAAGCTAAATAACTACATTGGTCCAACCTCAATTCACAAAAAGAACACAGTTATTCTTACAATTATATCAACAAAGGTTTCAGCACCTATTCAGCCCAGTTAATACGATTTTATCCCAAGGCACTTCTAGCAAGGCCATTCGATCCGCCTGCCAAGGTTTCCCGACCTTTAAGGGGGTCGCCATCCACCCGTTGGGAATCCCTGGCCCATGTAATCTAAAGCTCAGGTCAGTCTCCTCAAACTAAGTAAACTGTGCTATACAAAGGTATATATCTGCACATACTCCCCTCCTCCCCGCTCTGGCCCCACTCCCCACCCCTCATCTTCTCTCCACTGAAAGCCCTGAATACAAATTGGTGAGGGGGCGGGAGGGAGGAAAATATAGCTTGATCATCAAGTAAAAATATCTAGCCTGGATTGTAACCACTCTCTTATCTCAGCTATGGCATGGATCAAAGGGTAACAGCGTGCTAGTCTTCGCATTTTATCATTGAGCGATTATTCTGTGATCAACAGCAGGGATTTCTCACGTTCCCCCGAGCACATTCAGATAAATTAGTACAGTAGATCATCTCTGATCACATCCAAGCAAAAATTCTACTACTACCAGCCGTGCGGTACACATGGATTAGAACAAAAGCGCTCAAACTGTGAGAGACGGAGCCTCTGAATCAGTAAAACAGCGATTCTGTGGAAACCCATGGCTGTAATCACAAAGCGTATCGCCATACAAGTTATACCAGATTTAAAAATAAACCCATAAAAAGAAAAATCCATTTGCTGGACTAATACTGGCAGATAGTGCTATTTTGATGTTTCTACCCACTCTCTCCCCGCCCCCATTCGCCTTTCTCGCTTTCACTTTAGCCCTCATTCTTGTTTACACTCATGCTGTTTGTCTATCGGTCTCTCTGCCTCTCTCTCTCTCTACTGACTCTCCCCGCCCCCTTCCCCAACATCTTTCTCTTTCTCTCCCCCACACACGCAAACACACTGCGCACTACCGACCCATACAAGACAAAGGAATCAACATGTCTTTTGCTATAGAAATAAACATGATATTTATTTACCTATAACCTTCCCTTGGTAGTACTGTGTGTGAAACATCTTAACAAGAACTCTAATATAATTAATGAGGTTTATCGTACTTCTACATATCATAACTAATGTCGTCTTATCAAATATAGATAAATATGTCCTCAAACTGTCACCTCCAGCGAAGTTGCAATTAATCTACCGGGGACAAAACAAAAACAGACAAACAAACAAACAAACAAACAAACAAATTTTGATAAACCATGCAAAACCAAGAACTCTTTGAAGGATGAAGAAGAATGGCAAAGTCATGCAATCAAATACCAGTATGACTCGTAAGTGACTCGTAAGTTACCATTCTTATGAATAATTCCGTGCAGTCAGCGGCAGCGGGTGTTAAATGGATGGAGATGAAGGGCATCGCTGATGAAGTTACCAACTAGTGTTATGCTTTCATTCGCAGGAGATGCGTTCAAAGCCAGAGCTTTGGAAAACAGCCCCGTTGGCAGTCGGGTGATTGCCTTATATTTTATGAATACGTTAGTCCATTCCTCGACACAGTTGAAGGATTTAAGAAAGGAGAATCACACCTCTCGATTGGAAATGGGAAATGGGGGCCGGATGATTGAGACATTTCTTGACCAGACAGGACTATCGACAAAGTACTTCTTGCAACGAATAATGACTCACAAACAATGACCAGTACTTCTTTCTTGGCTTTGTTTCACAACAGATGCTCTCATTTCAGATGCACAGCTGCCAAACGCAAAATACGTCTTCAGAAATGGCCACAAATTCCATTATACGTTGTTTATAGTTTTCTTTAAGCATTCTTAACCTCGTGGTCTTGACTTTCACATCACATCTCAAGCCTAGTTTGGGCGAGATAATGTCCACCAGGAGGTTGACGTGTATAGAACATAGTTTGGATGTGTGTCTGTGTCTGATCAGGCCACTTCCTCTGTTGGAACGGTTAACATCCAGTACAAGATCTAGGGTAGCAAAATGTACAAATGATCAGGTAAACTTTTATGAAGGTGTGCATTATAGTGGTGTTACATTTGTAAGTGAGAAAGGGATATTTCTATCCAGATCCTGACTAGGTGGGAAGGGGACATACACAGCTTAGTGAACGGTAATAACTCATCGACTGTTGTCAAAGCATTTTTGTATCCACATGTGTAACCGAAAGTTATAATGCCACACTAACGTCACCTGCTGTCAGAGAAAATAATGGCTAACACATTTCTCGCTTCAAATTTTCATGCCAGGTCATGACTCTCACATGTTCGTCGCATAATACCGAATGTCTGCCGCCGCCACGATCAGCTTGGCTCATCTCTGCGTTTGAACGTTCCGCCGCACATGCACTGGCAAACACTCACCCTGCCTCCTTATCTCCATCTAACACGTTCAAGCTGTTTGTGGATGAAATGAATGTGCCAGGCTTTACAATGGTTAAACACCCAGCCCGTTCCTTTTACTGGATAGTTTTCTTTCATGAGGCCAAACCAAACAAAGCCAGCCAAAGATAACCTTGCAAAGATTACTGGACAATTCAAAGACTTGACCACGCAAGATGACGCCATGAAGATAAACTATCGGCTCTGTGGAATGACATCATCCTGATGGAGTGCTCTCCTACATGGCCTTGGAGATCACCGTGCTTCACGCTTCACATTCTCTTCATCAAATTGTCTCTAAAAATAATACTTCACCCTTTTCCCGGGCAGCCCACCAAGTCCCTCGCTTTCTTGTTCACTTGAATTTCCTTCATGTTTTTGTTTTTCATGGCTTCCTTCAATCTGTTTGTGTATTAGATTCCCCGACGTTCCTCCTTGAGATACAAGAAGAGTTTCCACGGGACAATAAAATGACTTACAGGAGAACATTTTCTGTACTACATCTTACACAGACAAGAGTAGCAATATCAGATAGGCATAGAAAGTGCAGTCTTGAATTATATCTTGCTACCTTTGGACTGCATTATCCCTTTGTCTTTCTCTCTCTCTCTCTCTCTCAAGTCAAGTTCTATTAAGCCTTTCAATCTCCATTGCGGAGATTCTCTCTCTCTCTGTCTCTCTCTCATATTTATATATACCTCACTTCTGTTTCTGTCTCACTCACACTCTCACTCCTTTTCTCCTCCCCTTCCCCCCTCCCCCCCCTGTCGAGTCTATTCACTCTCTTCTGCTCTGTCTCTCTCTCTCATCCTACAACTCTTTTTGTGTTTCGATGTGTCTACCACTTCACTTCTCTCTTCGTCGCTCATTACGCCGTACCCTTCCCTCTCTCTTTCTTTCTCTCTCACCCACGCAAGCACGTACGCACCCACGGAACAAACCCACCCAGCCACACCCACACTTTCATACAGTTATATGATTATCTCGGTATTTTGACTCCCTTCTCTTTCGATTAGACACAACAATGCGACACTCAATGGGCCGGAACAAAATATGATCTGCATACAAAGTTGCTGTCGCCATGTTTTCTCATCCATCACTTGAAGTTTTGACAGGCCACGTTGTGTTCTATATTTGCCCAATCTGACTATGATATCTACCTGGGTGTGATATGTCTAAATGCAGCCGCTGAATAATACTAGATACACGAGAATCCTATGGCCAAAAACTGGATTCGAATTTGGCTTCTGATAATTTTCATGTCTATGTATGCAGGGTTCCTGCCAACTGTCACATTAACTCTATAGCTTGACAGGTCATATGCAGTGAATTCCTAACAATGAGCTAGACAAGATGCAACTTGACGTATCTTATGCTGTTCTGTCTTATCCCGGGGTCGTGAAGACCATGTAGGCGCACAAAAAAAAAATGTTGCAGTGACTTCCTCAGCATCTGACTGCGTAGGAAGCATCTGCTGGAAAAAAATAAAAGATCTGAAGATTGCAAAACGTAGACGAACATATAAGATCATTGCAAAGTAAAACCCCGAAATGACGAATGGCACTGTCATAACACAGGAATGAGATGTCTGGAAAAAACAACTAACAACAAAATAATTCGGCGGGAACTGGGCACTTCGAAAATAGAGGGAAAAAGTGCAAGAAAGGTTTGCTACGTGGCCAGGAGCAGATATTGTGGCATTGCCGTCAACAAGATAATGGCTCTGGAGAACCAAGATTTTCAAGACTCAAAGGCAGGTACATCACATGATAAGAGGAAATATACCCGCAGTTCTTTTTCGCTTTGAAGAGTCCTGTAAACAAAGTCTCTGTGATTATGTTTCTGTGTTCTTACAATTGACGGTAGTTCTTATGAACTCCACCTTGGGCAGTACGAATGCCATACTTGGTCGAACTCATTTACCCAGCCTCATTTACCCAGCACTGTCTTGTCATAGCTGATTTTCTGAATGCCTTATAATGAAATACGGTAACATAGTTCGTTGCTTTACATATTATGGATATATTAGACTGCAAAACTTATCAGTCAAAAGGATCGTGTTCATCACTGGCTGGTTGTTTTCCTTGGAAGCTTCACTAGTCGCCAATTACTTTTCGAGTTCTAAATATTTAGTCCCATCAGATATCAAACAAGGGAAAAGATCGTCTGGAATTTAACAATGTTCTCGTCATTAGCGAGCCGATTTCTTTACAGGATCGGTTAATGAGCTTTATTGCTGTACTGCACTTAAACAATACTGTAATAACATCCCTGGATTCTCTCATCGATCTCTATAGTTACAAGGGGAAATTATTTGGGACTGATTGCTACTCACTTTAAGCTGTGGATGCAAATACTAAAAAAAAAAAAATAAAAAAAAACCTTTACATCTAACACCTGTTGCCTTCGACACGACTAAATTTCTTTTTTTTTTTTTTTATCCCAGCAGATGGTTTATATATAAATATGCCAAACACATACCAGGGAGAATTTCTAAAACTTCCACTGTAACGGCGCGGAGCGGTAGTCGGTGATGTGATTCAGTTTCACTGGTTTGGAACATCAATGATACAGACTGAAACAAAGCAGAACAAAATAAAAACAAACAACACAACAAACAAACAAAGAAGAAGAAGCAGAAGAAGACAGAGAGAGAGAAAGAATGCATGACAGAGGATACTCCAATAAGTCTAATGGTTTTGCCACCAGGACCAAACGGTCGGCCAAAGCCCAAAGTCTGGAACTGAGAGGTCCCTGGACAGTCAGCTGTTGGTGTGGAATATCACCTGGCACGGTGTCTGCAGGCTGACGTAAGCAGGCGAAGCTTAGTCCACAGGGAACCATTGGGATCTGAGCGGCAAGCCGAGACACTGAGGTCATCTTACACTCTATAGTTGCTGCATCACACAGAGGTCGGTGAACCTTTTGGAAATCCAGCTTGTTTTTTTCTGTACGTCAGAACAACCTGATCTGGTTTAGAGACCTATAATTTTGTTGATTCATCCATCATTATTAATCCACTTATACATAGATCTATCCATCTATAAAACCACCCATTAATCCAGTCATCCATCACTTAATTCACCCATCTATACCGCCGTCCGTCCATCCATTCGTCAAAATCCATCAGTCTAACTGTCCGTCCATCTGTCAATCCACCCACCCATCCATCCATCCGTTCGTTCGTCCATCCATCCATCCATCCCGTCCGCCCGCCCGTCCATCCAACTATTCAGCTACCCAGCCATCCGCGTATTTATCCATTAAACCGTCCGCCGTTAATTCGTATATCCATCCATCCATCCATCCATCCATCCATCCATCCATCCATCCATCCATCTATCCACATAAAAACATTCATAGCAAAGACCTCTTTTTCTGGCTTTCCCACTCACTACAGTAATGGACTGAATAAATACATCGATTGAATAGATTGTTTTTGAACATGGGCCAACAGATCAAATGACCCCTTTGTTTGTGCCAAGCTGTGGATACTCAAACCTTTATTTCAAACAAACAAACAAACAAA
>JBCEWB010656189.1:7239-17547 GCA_039654565.1 Peronia peronii
ATCCTGGGTATCAGGGAAGGGTATTATATGCAGAAATACATTTCCTGGAGGTTCCTGCAATACATTTTTTTGTTTTGTTTTTGTTTTGAATTAGGGCAGAACTTTTTTTGATATTTAGGAACACCAGAGTTATATAAACAGAAGCGTTCTTTACACTCCTGCTTGATTTGCATTGAAGTAGGGGAATCTTTTCTGTCTTCAGAGAAAATTCTGCAAGGGACACAGACCAGCCAGTATTGTAATTAGTGTAAGGGGAATCTCTATGATGATGGTAGTCACAGATTAACATATAGTGGAAGACGTGAATCTGCCCGTCAGACCAAACCAGTTCTAGATGCACGATAGATAAGAGTCCAGATAACGGTACTTACTTGATCCTGCTGGCAGGAAATGTAGGAACTGAAGATTGTCATTATAATCTTGTGTTGCCAGTTGAAATCATCCCCTTCAGAGGGCCTGTACATCATTTTTTCAGATCATCAGTTATTTTGACACAGCTTGCCTTCCGTCTGTGTGAGGCTGTGGAGACCGAAATAAAACGTCTCACGTGTTGGCCGCTCCAATGGCCGAGATAATTTAGTGATGTGATTCTCCCAGCTCAGGACTGAACTGTGCTCACAGCTGGATATGACATGAAAATTAGATTGAGATTCGTTCATTCACTTCACTGGTGGGAGTTATTTGTGAATTACTCACTTCAAGAGATTATTATTGCCTTATTTGTTTGTTTGCTTTTTTTTCTTTCTTTCTTTCTTTTCTTTTTCTTCTTCTTGTGCTTCTTTTTTCTCGATTTTCGTATGTTTTTGGTGCCACTGTAAAGTATAGAATAAATTATGAAATCAATATTGTTAGGTGGGTCTTAGACATTTTGTTTTCGTGAAGAGTTAGACTGAAAAAAAATGAACTACCACAGATAGTTTACATATGACTATCATCTGAAATACGTCAATAACATGTCTGTCCGGCCAGTAACTCATTCTGGCTGACCCATACACATTCCCAGGCATTTTGTTTGTTAGATGCATGTCCGTGTGTTTCACTGCAGTTTTAGGGCAGGGTAAACAGGCTAGGTCATTACCATTATTGAGTAGCATCCTTCTCAACATGAATGACCCATCTGCGCATAATATACACGATGTTACTGCCCGGAGGCATACAGGAGACGCAAGAGTTATTATACTTTCAGCGATTTAAAATTTTCACGATTATTTCCCTTCATCCGTAAAAGTTTTTGCTGGATCTTGTCTCAACTATTCCACCCTCACTGTATGCCATGCCATTGTTATCTATTCCCACTTCTCTTGTCCATATCAGTTGGTATTCGCTCCTCGATTGATCTTTTAAAAATATTTTCTTTCCTCCCTCTGTTGGATATTCACAACAAAGTATACTTTCTTTCATTTGTCCCATCATAATTGGTTAAGGAGCGTGAACGCCTTTTTAATTTTACATGCCACATTAAAGTTTGTTTTTCAGTTATTCATCCTATTATGATTAAGGAATGTGGGTCTTGTTCAGTTTGTCGTCACACAGTGCGCAAATAATACGGTATATTATATTAATACTATTATCATCCGCTATTTCACCGAATTTGCTGTGGTCAGACGTGACCTTTCTGTTCCTGTCGTGTTTCGTTTGTTTGTTTGTACAAATTAGGATTTATAGGCGCATCAGCACGATCACCTCTATAATTATTTGCGCTAAACACAGTTGAAGATGTTCACGAGTTAAAAGTACATCAAGGGATATGTACATGTTGAGCGATCAAGGTGTTTGTAAATTGTATGTTGTATCATAGATCTATGGGACTGATTTTTATTTATGATCGCGAGATAGCCGTCGGCAGATGGCTGAAAGCTGAATAGAACAAAATGAATTCAGGATTGTGGCACACTCTTGGAAGGCTTTGGGAAGGGGGAAGTGAAGAGGGTAGGATAGGGGTGTGAGATGGGAAGTTACCGGATAAGAGGTGGTGAATGAAGAACGAAATTGGAAAAGAATTCACTATCTTCTATAGACTTCAATTCTCAGGCCAGCTTTTAATCTCCCCTCGGGAAGATTTCTGTAAGCAACTCGAAGGTTAGATGCTGGTGTAGGCTGCTTCCATTCCTGCGACATTTTGCTGACATATAATTACATTATGTGCATGTAAATGCTTTGTTTTGAGTCAGGGTCAAACCTTTCTATAAAATTCATTCTGCTGTTTGACATGTTCACCAACAGGGCTGGACTGGGTTGGATTACGGAAATATTTCTCCATCCTTTAGCTTTTTTTTTTTTTTCAGGGAAAAAAAAAGGGAGGGGGGGGGTGATTTAGTACTTTAATCCTAAAAATGTCAGTTGATGCTTCCGGAATAGCACTGCTGTCATAACGATGTGTGTGTGTGTGTGTGTGTGTGTGTGTGTGTGTGTGTGTGTGTGTGTGTGTGTGTGTGTGTGTGTGTGTGCTCGAGCGAGCGTGTGAGAGAGAGAGAGAGAACAGAAAATGAGAAAAAGAAATGTGCACTTGACACAAACATTTTATACCGCCTGACCCTCTTTCTTATTCTCTGCCAAAGACAACAACAGAAATGTGGGCTATTGTGACTGCTAGTGGCACAGGAGATCTGTTTAGCGGGTGCTCTGCCAAAACGAAATCTCTCTACCAACAGTTTCAAAGGGCAGAATTACCCCAGCATTATTCATCACACCAATCCAGTGCACCGCTGCTTTTGTACTGGTCAAAATATTTCCGTCTAATTTTGAGTAAAAATTTCTCGACCTTTAAAGAATGCTGAATTTAGATTGTTGCAATAATATTTGCTTTCATATTTTGAGAATAACAGAGTCAGTAAAAAGTGAATAAGGGGACAGATCTTTGTTCCAGACTCATGTCCACTTAAGATTTTCTGATTCGGCGTCAGTGAGGACGGTTTGACAACAAATTTTGTATGTCTAAATTGAGACAAATAATAACAATTTTTGTGATCATACTTAAATACCGACAGAAACGGGCTCTCCGAGAGAGTTATTTTGAGAATAACCTTGTACCGAAGTATTGAGAGGTTGCTGATTTCGGTCACATTGAAGTTGAAAAGGTATGCGTGCCTTTATAAAGAATAATGGATTTAAACTGATTATAACAATATCGGAATTTTTATCTTCCAAACAACAAACAGATTCAGTCAGAGATTTATTGTAGCATCAACGATTAGCGAATCAATGTGTTGGTTGGCATTGAGTTGGGAAAAAAAAAATCACATTTTGTCTCAATATAATTTTTTTTTTATGGGCTTCTGGGAATGCTGAATTTAGATGACATTTAAATTTGTACCAAGTTTTTTTACAAACTTATTTGGGTGAGGTGTTATTTTGGAATTAACTTGTAACTTGGGTTATTGATTTGGAAGTGGTCGCAGCAGCATTCTAGTTTAAATGATGAAAATTACGCAAGCCTGTTCAGAATATAGGATATAAAGCTGAAACTGATTTGCCTTCAACTTCGAACACATTAGAAATCCACTTCACACAACTATTATTTTGGCATCAATCGTGTTGAGAAGAATTTACTACTCAGGATGTTTTATTTGGAATGGAAATTGTTCCAATCTAAATGGAGGTCTCGATATATATTGAGAGTTATATCAGTTCACTAATTAACAGTTGACCTCTGATGATCGATATACTGACTGACTGGCAAGGATGTAACTTTGGAAATTGCCTTGTGCTCTGGACTGTGTTATAGATTTGTACTGAGAACAAATTCCTTGTCTGAATTTAAACATTTTTCCGGTCTTTAGATGGCACTGGAGTTAGACTCTTAAGAGAAAATGCAATCATGTTTAACGACCAGCAACGAAAAAAAAAACCTTAACAATTTTGTAGTTAAATCTGTCTAAATGTTGACTTGGTTGTCATATTTTCCAAGTGATACAGTTTTTGATCATTATCCTAGAAACAGACTCAACAGAGTCTTAAATTTCATGGACTCTATTGAACTCATACCGGCCCTTAAAAGATCTTTTAAGTTCGTAAACTGTGTTCTGAATTAATCACAGCAGTTTAATACTTTCCTCATCCCAGTGACTGAATGGATTTCATAACTGCAGATAAACAACGTGAATTGTCTGTTGATCTCATAACTTCAATTTGAAAACCTCATTGTAGAATTTTGTTTTGTTTCGAGTTGTTTTGTTTTTCAGTATGGGATACGTACGTTTCTCACACGGTTCTTATATCAAGTTAAAGAAAATATACGAAAAGAGTAATGCTATTATACAGAAGCGTTATCTTTGTTGATAACAGTTGTTATCGTATTACTTCTTGGACGCTTAAAAGTAGGTCAGATTACACAAACATCCCAAAAATTTCCTCCTAATCTTTCAATGGTCACAGTGAGTCAGTCATAATGATGTTCCTGCTGTTGTTGTGTCGCTTTTGTTGTTGCTATTGTTGTTGCTGTTGTTGTTATTGATGTTGTTGTTGATTAAGATCTTCATGATTTTCCGTAGTACTGTTTTTATTCTCCTTTCCTGGTGCTATTATGAACGTTGTTGTTAAGAATCTTGGCAATGAGTAGGTGTGAGAATAAGGGGAGGGGGGGGGGGGGAGAAAGTAGGAGGGGTGGTGAAGACAACTAACTTTGGAAAAACTGGCCTGATGCAGAGGTCAGAACCTGAGTGACCCATGCACCACAAACAAGGAGATCACGCCTTGTCCACAAGGTCCGAGTACAGCCAGCCCGGGGTCACGTCCTAGCTGAGGTCCGAGCTCTGAGCACCAGGCACCCCTTGTCTCCAGCGGCCCCAGTCAGGCGGTGCAGGAGGTGACAAAACTCACGCCATTTCCCCACTGCTCTAGCTCTGCGCCTTGTGTGTTCCTGTCATTTTGTGCATGTAAATGCATGTGCACATGTTGACGTGTCTATACGTGTCTCTTTATGGGTTTTTGATTCTTTTGTATGGTGTGTGTGTCGCTGTGTTGTTGTTTTGTCTGCTTTGTAATCCATAGATTTTAATTACGGTTTTGTTAAGCTTTTCAACCTCAGCTGTACAAAAAGGCACAAAAAAATAATAAGTTTGCGAGCTCAATATGCTCTGTTGATTGATAATTCCTTGCACATCAAATTTATAAGCAAAACATTCAATTTAAAACGCTACTTTTCTAGCAATTGTCCGTGAATATGATAATTTTTCCCATGTGCGGTAAAATATAGGAGGAGGCTTCTGCTATCAGAAAGTCAAAATAATCCGAAAGATCTGTTTGCTATCACTGGTCTAAATAATCCAATGGTCTTTTGCTCCCGGAAGGTTAAATAGTTCAAACGGTCTGTTGCTGTCATGTGGTCAAAATAGTCTTAAAGTTTTATTGCTACCAGTGGTCAAAATAGTCCCAATGGTCTGTTTGCCACCAGGTGATCAAAATAATTCCAAACGGTCCATTGCTATCAGGTGGTCAAACAGCCTCAGTGTCTATTGCTATTAGGTGGTCAGAAAAGTCCCAGTGAGCAATTGCCACCAGGTAGTAATATTGTGGCTAAATGCTCACCCCCAACTCTTACACTAATCCTAACCCTAAAGCCTACCGTTATACCCTAAATCTAATCCTTGTCATAATTCTCCTCAAACCACTTGGTATGATGTGGAACTTCTCATTCTGAAGTCTAAGATAATAGATCTAGAATCTGCAATCCGATGTCAAGAATCCAATCAAACTATGCAGTCTGTCCGGTCGAAAAAAAGACAAAACTAATCGCAGTAGACCACTAACTCTATTCCGACCGCCTAGTTACAACAGTCAGTGAATACAATGTTATACAGTATTATCTCAGACTATCTTAAAACATTTCATTGTGATGAAATCAGTTTACAAATTGAAAGTCATCCTCTTTTTCTTTTTTTTTTTTTTTTGTCCGAATGCATTTGTGTTTTTTAGAAAACACACACACACACGCACACACACACACACATCCATTGCAATCATGAAAATTGCAGTAGACACAGTCTTATATATATACATATATATAGTGTGAAAAAAAAAACAGACTTTGGTGGATCGAGAGTTACTCAAACGCTGCATTGCTTTGTTTGAATACAGGCGGCATTTACTTAATTTTTTTAAGGGACATTTTGTAAACCAGGTCATAGAAATCAAATGGCACACATTTCATTCACTTTTAGTCTCATTCGATATATTGTACTTTTTTTTATTTCTATCTCTTTATCTCTACATTTGTCTCACTGTGGGACTTTTTGTCTGCCCCCCCCCCCCCCCTCCCTCTCCCTCTCTCTGCCTTTGAGACGTTTCCAATGATTTTTCCAGTGTTTTCTCCGTCCCCTCGGTTATTGATTCCTCTCCACTGTTGTTGTTATTCTCATGTTTTCTCGTCAGTTAATGTCTCCTTGCAGCCATACTAGCGTTCATTGTCCGCCATTTTTTCCATCTCTTGACGGCTCTATTTGTCTGTCTCTGTCCCCGTCCTCCTCGTCCCTCCCCCCTTCTCTCTCTCTCTCTCTCTCTCTCTCTTTCGCTCTGTCTCTTTTTCTGCGTTCTTTCACAGTTTTTCTATCTCTTCCCTACTGTCTTTTTTCTGCTGTTATCGTTTAGTCTCTCTCTCTCTCTCTCTCCTTCTCTCTTCTTCTTCTTCTTCTCTCTCAGTCTTTCTGCTAGTTCTAGCCCTTTGCCTTTAAAAACGTCTTTTCTCGAATAAGAATACGCTTTGGCAAACCACAAAAATATGTTAAGATAAGAAACAGTGTTCTAATGACTATGTTTCATCTACTCGTATAAATTAGGCTTCCTCCTCTCTCCAAACATTATCCGCGTCAAGAGTGCCCAAACACAGCTTTAACCATCAATACCAATGGCAGGATGAACGTCACTCCTTTAAATTAGGTAGTATATCCCAAAGAAACCACAACTAACTCCAAATAGTCAGCAGAAAATCTTTACCTTGACATTTGTGTGTGATTCCAAGAATGGCCACTCACTAGAACAGTAAACAAAACAAGACAATAGGGATGCCTTTTGACAGGCAACTATAAGAGAAAAATCGTTACCAAATGTGAAGGCTAAAAATAGCGCTGACGACATTACATGAACTAAAAGAGGAAGTAGAACTGTTTACTAGGCTAGCGGCAGTCACACTGATTTGGGAAATCATTAGTGCAAGAAGAGGTGCGTCAGCGAGCCCTCTATAGTAACGTAACGGTCTTTCTTCATCCAAAATTGTATTGGTAGCAGACAGCTGGTTCTAGATATAGATTGTGCTACAGATACTGAAAAACATGCTGAAATGCTTTCCGTCTAATCTGTCTGTCTGTCTGTCTGTCTGTCTGTCTGTCTGTCGATCCATCCGTCTATTTATCTCTCAGTATGTCCATCTGCTTGTTTGTTTGATTATCTGTTTGTCCGTCTATCTATCTGCTTGCTTTTCTTTCTCTCAATCTGTCTATCTGTTTCTTTCTTTATCGATCTGTATATAGATTTTATACAGCTAAAACCAACAAGGACTTTTCTGCTGGATGATCACTGCTATCATGATAAGCAATCTGAATAAGTGGGAGCAGTTCTGGCGGCTCTCGGTAATGCATATTGTTAGTCACAACTCTATAAATCTGAGTACAGTCTCTTAACTTCATGGAGCCTTCTCCCAGTGTCATGATATTATGCTTTTCTAACCGATTAGAGATTATTGCCATTACTATATAGAGCTAAAATAACGCCGAGTGCGTTTATGATATGACAACTGGCAATGTTATGTTATGTGAATCGGAGTGACGACATCACCATTGCAGGAGCACTGAGTGAATTCATTCCAGAATGTTAAAAAAAAAAAAAAGAAAAGGTGCCGTGATCAAGAGATTAGGCTCCTGCCTTTCAAGTGTCGTGGGTTCGAATTCTAAAGAGGGGGAAATAAGAAAACTAGAACTGGCTCAATGGTCCTCTTACTTCTGAAGTAGGGGGGTCCGACACCTTAAGACAGCATACATACTACAAAAAATGTTCCCAGTCATTTAGTATCCCTGAACTTCAGACTGCATTTTTCTCAAGATCATGTCAAGCGGCAGTGTGTTCTTGAGTTTGTCCTGATCTGATGCTATGCATAGTACTTCAATATTCTAATCTATGCATTGAGAGTGTATGTGTGTTCACGTGTAAAATGTAAATATTAATTATCAAACTGTATACTGTATTTCCTGTCGGGAATATGTAAAGTTTATCTTGTCTTTTCTTGTCTTATCTTGTTTCATTTTTATTAGCGCGGTACACTTGGGCTATACGTTGGCCATCTATCCATCAGATCTTAATAGATGCTTTAAGGCGCAAAATACATTCGTCTCCATCGTCTGTTTCAGCTTTGATTAATCATCTAGTGACGTTGCCCGTAACTTTCGAAAAAAAAAAATCTAAATCTAGATCTCTACTATGAATCTATAACAAAACCCATAAAAAGCTTATGGATTCGAAAACTACAGAGTGTATCCATCTGAAATTTGGCATCCAAAATTGTTGCATAAAGATTTGTGTTTCTACTTACTTAAGGCCGGAAAAGCTTATTATGTCCGACATTATTCTAAAATACAAGACTATAATATTGAAAAGTAACTTCGCGATGGTGTTTGAGCGGAATTGTACGTCCGAGAGAATGACGCATTATATTATTGCTCTTCGCTCTCTGCTCGCAAAGCAACCAAAAGAACAAACATGTTTTCTTTGAGTAACACTCAGTTTAATCAATTCAAAATACCAGCATCGAGGTGCGCATGTATGCCATACACTTTGAGTCGCAGGGCAGTATGGGTTTGATGTACATTAAAAAATCACACACGAAGGCCATGATTTTTCTACTAGATTCACCTAAAAGTTACAGCGTGGCCTCACTTGCCATGAACGATGTCATTATGATTAACTTACTATAATTTGACGACGATTGATACTTCTCTTGTTCATTTATAGTTTTTCCTTCCTCGGTACTATCCATAAATATCACAATCGCTCTTCCAGTATATTTTTCGTTTCAAACCGTTTGTGTCATTATATTACCATAACTACGCGTGCTATATGTTGATCTTGACATTGCCTCAACTCCAGCCTGGTTTGCATAAGCACTTTTGACCACAGCATTTCGTCGTGCTTGCTACTATTCTTGTCCTCGTATTAGTCAGTCCCTGAAGACTGGCAATATCACCTGGACGACCCGACTCAGTTGTATTAGATCATTGTGAGTAGACATAATCTACGCCCTATTCCGCTTAAACTTTTATATTGAATGCACTATCTATATAACTACGTTACTATTTTTGATCATGAGTGATTGCCACTTTTGAGGCATATAACTAATCCTGAAGCGCTTGCTACTTCACACGAAAGGCACAGCTGTTTCAGATTAACTCATAGTGTTATAGTCTAAGTCCTCCTTTGGACGAAGCCTCTCTTTCATGATTTCAAGAATATGAAGGAAAAACAGCCATCATAATTTATTACATTTTTAAATCAATATTGATATTTACATCTCAATGTAGTGAAAAATTTAGGCAGACTTTATTTTCTACAACTGTTACCAAACAGCGAGTGGTCAGAAAAAAAAAACATTACAAAGCTTGGAAATATAATATTATTGTCCAAAGTGACATATGCGTCAACTGGCTTCTAGCAAAAAATGGCAAAGACCGAAGATCCCCTTGAGTTACCTCATTAAGTACACATCAGGACGATTGTCTACTTTTACTAGTTCCCGGCTATGATATGGCACCTGACGAGATCTTCAAAAAGACCTAGGCTGATTTTTGACCAGTTCTTACGACCTGACGTCATAACATGATTGTGCTAGTTCCGTGCTGTTTTCCTCTGTACAGCTGTAGCTGAACTGGACATATCTGAATCTGTATTTGATCCAGCGGTTTTGCTCTGGATTTATAGCCTCTGGACGGAACTTTTTTTTTTTCCATACCATGTCAATGCGCCATCAAGTCTTGTTATACCAAATTGTCTAAAAATGAATGCTACATTCGTTTTTGATCAACGCAATGTATAATTAAAAATAGATAATCTTTATATAACTGAACAAAAGAGCATTTCGACTTGGGACAGTTTAAAATAATATGAAAGATAAATAGACAGACAGACCGACAGATAGACAGACAGACAAACAGACAGACACAGACAAACAGGTAGAAAGACAGGTTGACAGGCAGATGGATAGAATGATGATAGATAGAGAGACAGCTAGACAAGCAAACAGGCAGACAGACTGACAGACAGACAGACAGACAGACAGACAGATAGATAGATAGATAGATAGATAGATAGATAGATAGATAGATAGAT
>JBCEWB010656410.1:0-17546 GCA_039654565.1 Peronia peronii
GATACAACAAACTAGCGATAGAACGAAAATGATTTCCATTCCCCGCAAATTTCGTTCTAACCGTGTTTGAGTGTACTCCTAACTTTCAGGTCAGAAAACACACCAATATACTACAGTAGGATAAACAAGGTGGGCTGAAAAATCGATGAAAATGATTTCTTTTTAGCACAATACCTCTCTGTAGGCAAAACCATTTGGACTAAGCTCAACATTTCAGAAAGGCCAGTGACTAGTTTAGTTACAGTAAGATATAATATTCTGTCCTCCGATTACAATACATAACATAGTTAATGAAACATTATAATAAACAACTTATTTCATACAACTGGATGAATGGATCAGATGTCAGAAGAGAATTTCTTTGAGAAAACTGGATTTTACTGACCACGGGATGACAAAAGTTAAGTCTGAACCTGAGTATCTCAGCACAGACAAGTTGTAACTCATTATTTTATTCTTGCATCAAAGTCCAGCATGCTTATTTCCCTTGTCACTGATCTCACAAACTCTCTACATCAAAATATTGACATCTGACTCATCTGACCGGTCATGTAACATATGATACTGGTCGGTGCTTATGACTAGTGTCTAGCATAATTTATTCCCAATCTCCATGATAGAACAAATACCAGATGCTCCAGCAGGATAAACGAGGTATGCCACTGATTGATCAATAAGGATGACTCATAAATTAACATAATATTTGTCTCTATATCAGTGCTATTGAGATGAAGTTGAATGCCCGGCAAGTTCACTGACTAATTAGTTACAGTGAGACGCTATGTTCTACTATTGCGACAAATATCAGATTTATCAGCAATAATGTTGATATCCTTTCACGTCATGTTTGTCTACTCCTCTAGTGCCGACGTTTTCGAAAATACACGGCAACTAGATGGTCTGCTCTTGCTCACAAAGAATCTGGACTATCTTTCTGGCCATTCTGAATTTTGCCCAAATGAGGAAGTTCAATGAGAAAGCAGTTGTTCCCAGTTCCTTGTATTAAAGCTTCTTTGTTCTGTTTTCACTTGGAAATTATAAATGACTTCAAATGCCTCACAACCAGTCAAAATGAGATGTAAGTCGATTTTTCACTGTATGGGGCTTTTAGTATCATGTGAAAGTTTATTTCATACCCTTTCAGGTGGTGAAAAAAGTTCTGAGCTAACTTTATTCTAGCCAGAGATGTTGCAGATTAAAGAGACAAGCAGGGCCTCCCAGCAATGGCCGAAATTCCAAGAAAATTGAGTTTTAACTAAACAGTTGAATGCATAAATCTACATTCCTATCTCACGAATACCTGATTTTAATGAAGAAATATTTATAAATCGCGAGTAAGACCGATGCTGTCTTGTTCAGAAATGAATGCACTTTCAATTTCTGCAATAAAAAAAAATTCGATGTATGACCCCCCTCATCGCATTCAAAGCTCGATTTCTCGGTTTTAGCCCAGCGACTTATGTCTCATTTCGATTGACCGTGAGACAAAAATATCTTGCCCATAAAACTTTCATGGCATCAGATGATGTTGCATCATGGAAAAAATTATTTCCCTGAACAGGATTAGCAAAAAAAAAACAACAACTCATTTTACTTCATGACTATGAGGGTCTTTTGATAGACATCATATCTGTCTGGTTTGTGGATATGAGATACATTTTACAGAGACTGTGTTGAAGAGTTTCACACAACAGATATGTCTCCTCTACAGAGAACTCTGTGTGCTTCTGGTTGTTAATATCATGTGTTTTTTATGTTACAGAAAGTGTTGAAGAATATTTGATAAAACACACATACCCAATCTCACTGACTTAACCCCTTCAGTGCTTCGCCTGGAACCATTCCGGGCTAAATATGTGCATGATGTGCCTATAGCCCGGAACGATTCCGGGCTTATGATGACAGCCAATTTCAAGGATATTATCAGGATACCTTACGTTGTATATTATTTGAGTGACTGCCCTTGCTATCTTCAACCTCCTTTGTTTTGTTTCGAGGCGTCAGTTGTGTGTGTGTGGTTGTTTCAAGTCGGAAATTGGGGGAATTAGTGTGTACTTTCTGATTTGTGCCTAGGTCAAAATGGCGAGTTAAAGAAAAACATCATCAGAAGTGTTAGATGAGATTCTGAACGATTGTGATAGTGCTGATGAAGATCTTTTTAGTAAATCTAATGATGACAAAGGTAGCTCAGTTAGATCTAGATCTAGTAGGAATGTGTCTCAATCGCTAACCTGTTCTAGATCTAGATCTAAAGACTAACAGAAACACATATAAATACACCTAACATTCTTTTTTTTTTTTCCACACATAGAATTTGTATTGTTTAAATACAGAATTTAGGAGGTTGAGGAAAATATTTAGAGAATAGTTATATGCAAAATTAGCAGGATACTATACATATTCGGGAAGTTATAGAGATTTTGGTAGAAAAATTCCCTGGCACAGGGCACACCTAGCTGAAAGCACTGAAGGGGTTAAACTCATGATAAAATATATCATATACTCAAACCCCTGGGAAATGTGTCTAGCTCACCTCACTAAATATCAACCCAGTTGCACTGAAACATCCCATATGTATATAAACATGACAAATATTCCCAGTTTTGCTTTGTGAACAGTAGTGGTCTTTAACATAACGTAAACCCAAGCTTTTGGTATGGAAATACATTGAATACTTTTACTAACTGTAATGTAAGTCATTTCATATGGTACATCCCCAGTATCAATAACATACAATGTGCATAGATATCAGGGCAAATATGGTAAACCACATCATTTCACCTCAACTGTTGTCTCATTTCACAAAATTCACATTCAGTTCCATCAAAGACACAAGACGGTGTCAAAAAGTTCCCAGACTATGTCCATAACTGCTAAGCAAAGTGCCCAATTTTTTATTTCACCGCTGCCTTTTTTGATATAGTCTGCGTAGGCGTTGGCTACCGAGCATTGCTGCTATGGATCAAACCCCTACTGGAATTCTGCCCTGAACCACCTGCGATACATATTGTATTACCTCCACCAAATCTACCACCTTCAGGATAAAACTTCACCTTAGGAAAGAGGAAAAAGATCAGAGGAGCACAAATCTGGCAAAGTAATGTGAATAAGGAACTAAAGTTATATTGCTTTTGGCCCAAAAGTCATAAATTCTTAATGCAAGGTGGAGAGGTGCATTGTTCTGCCAGGAGCAGTCATCATGCCAAAGTTCAGGTCTTTTTCTGATATGTTCCCTCCACTGTCTCAGAATTTCTATATGACAGAGTGATGATGTGGGAAACTTCCTGTATCGTGTCGTAATTCTATGGTCCTGGGCAATGATCCTTGCATTTTCTTCCCCTTTTTTTATGCCTTGTGCTTATTAAAGGGCATCCCCACATCCTAAACTAAAATTTTGCCAATCTTAAATCCTGACTGGGGACTGGCACTCAAAACATGTTAGGGCTGGCACACAGCAGCATCATCGTAGACCTCTTTTATCATTGCAAAGGCTTGAGTATCAAATTTACCAACTTTGATAAAGAATCTGATGTTTGCTCTTTGTTCTAGCTTGACATGCATTTCCAACACAAACAGAACAGAACATGGGTCCTTGGGTTCACTCACTAAAACATATGTAGTAGCGGTTTGACAACCAATACAACCAAACTATGAGACTGAATAGGTGGATGGGTGTCCTTTCTTACTCCAGATATGTGTTCATAAGAATAGAATTGACCATTCTGATATCATACAAGGAATCTGGGAACTGTCTGATACCATCTCGTACATTAAGAATGAGCATGTATATAATAACAAAATATCACCAGTATTGATCCAGGAACTTTGTGGACTCGTTCCCAGAATGTATATTATACACTCAGTTCTCACTTGAAGATGTGTCTATATTGCACAAAAAATATCACCTGTGTCAGTCTCAGGACCACTTTTGACTGGGTCACCATGACCTTACATGAAGAGTTATCGTTCTTTGTATCCACAAAGAAGACACAATATCCATTCACTTTGCATGGGAGGGCAATAATGTATATGCAAATATATTTATATATATGACTAGCATCTTGAGGACAACATTTTCCGATTGAAGTCAAGGTCAAGTCCCATCATGATAATCGAAAAAAAATTGTCAACAGCCTCAGTTAGCGAGCACAGGAGATGGTTTATCCAACTTATCCATAGCTTTTTTTAGCTCCACTGTGACCCTGCATTTGGAAGACAGCATTATTTGTGTGCAGTCAAGGTCACGTCCCATCGTGATCAACGAAAACAGTTTTTGAACAGTCGCCATTGGGAAGCACAGACGATGACTTGTCTGATTCATCCATGGCTTTCTTCAGCTCCACCCTGGCCTTGCGAACCACAAACCATAGCAGCACAATAGTGATCAAAATCTGAAACAAACAAAAACGTCGTCAGGATATCTCAGGAACGTAATGTCTATGCAGGAACTTTTATATTGCATGGTCAGAAGAAAGAAGTATAATGTCAAAAGGGCTTAAGTGAGAATACAGGATTTTCCTGACGTTGGAGTCACAACAGTGTAACTTTGAGAGTGACTACCTCAGCATAAAAGAGTCATAGCTAAACAGTTTCTTCATGAAAATAAAGTGTCTTTATCGTTTAACTGTCACGACAATAATGATGACATTTTTAAGTGACTCCTAAAGCTCTGCTCTGTCACTAGAGCTTTTGTTCACTAACTATAAAATGTGAAATCACAGTAGAAATGAAGGTTCTGATCTTTCAAATTCTGATCAAATTCAACATATTTAATGCTGAGAGAGGGGAAAATTAAAGGTGAAAAAAAAAATATGGCAGTGAAAGAGTTAATTTCATTTTCCACTGATACTTATACAAATGTAGTTTTGTTCATAAAAAAATTGAATATCAGACTAATTTCATCTGGTCATACGACATTTATACTGTCACACTTTCATTTCTTCCATCGTCTCAAACCTCAGTCCTAGTCCTAATTTGTTTCTGTTCCTTTTTTTTTTTTCTCATCTGAGGAAAGCCAAACATTATTACTGTTCTTGGAATGGGACTTGGATTTTTCAGTGAACAGAGATGAGACTTTGGCCTTTCTAGTTGCCATGGTCAGGATGGTCCGGATGGCTACGTTATCTTTCACAAATCCTGTTGTCTAGGCCTCTCGCTCATCTTCAGGACATCTCTCACAAACTGAAAGGCTACTGCATTAGGACTTTCTCCCACCAACTGATACATCCCCCCCCCACCCCTTTTTTGTTTTAATTAAACCTTTCAATCCTGAGATAGTAGGATTATCTCGGCTTTAAGCAACAGCCTGATTTTGGTGAGAATTTTTGTGGGTAGAAATTTGGAACTTGGAATTTTGCCCGGACAGCGGCCCGCAGTCTACTCTTTCATCGATTTTGAACTGCCAAGGGTTCTTTAACGTGCATAATGTATACACGGGACCTCTGAAATATATTCACCCTTATCCAAGAAGGCTAGATGTCGGGCTTCCCTGCCCACAGGAAGCCAGGGGACCGTTGAGTCACTGAAAAAATGCGGGTTTTCGATCTTCATGTCCTTCCATCTCCCCTGTGCAGGACCCGCTAGTCGGTCCCGGCCTGTTCTCTCCACAAGCAGATGCCAAACCACAGAGCCACTGCGCTCCCCTACTATACATCCCCTCAACTTCCGCCCAGAGAACTTTCATGGCCTGATACATTGTATCAGTTTGTTTTCCTGCCGCTCCCCAATTTCTTTTTTCAAATGCCACTTTAATACTTGTGTCACTGATTATTTGTCGAATAAAAGGAAATTCCATGATACCGTCACAGACCAAGGTGCTGGAAATAAAACATCCAGGCCCAAGGAAAACAGCCTTCAAATGAAAGAATTAAATGACCCCTTTACCTGTCCACCGAAGATGAAGAAGCCAGTCAACCTGTTGCTGTCGTCAGACATGAGGTCTTGCATGTTGCGGAGGGTGGAGCCCATATAACAGTTGAGTACCGTCATCGGCACCAAACCTCCCACACTGGAGATCTGATACCTCAGCAATGAGATGGTGGACAACTGGAACATAACAAATACATATAACACAATGTGAGATAAGGTAAGATAAGACAAGGTGAGAACAGATCAGACACAATGATAAGATAGATAAGATAAGTAAGAACAGACATAAGGTAAGATAAATTTATCTGATAAGATGGCAATTTAAGACAAAGTGATAATATAAGATGTGATAAGATAAGATAGGGTAAGATGTGATAATATAAGATGTGATAACATGATAAAATAAGATGTGATAAGATAAAATGCCATAAGATAAGGTAAGGTAAGATAAGATTGAGGGAATATAGTCAACAACAACAATAAAACAAATAACATCCCTTGCTAGACATCTGCACTGATATTCAGATTTACTGAACAACAGGTGAAGACCTTCAGCAAAGCTCTATATGACAAAACAAGGATAGAGAGAGAGGAGAGAAAGAGAGACAATGATAACAGGATAAAGGATGGAAGAAAGAGAGGAGACAGAGAGAAAAAGTGAGACATGGAAGACACCGTTAAAATGTTCTTGAGATGGAATAATTCTGGACAGTGTTTTGTAGAAGGTGCACTGACATACAGACAGACAGACAGACAGACAGAAAGACAGATGGGCAGGCAGAGTGTTTGGGCTGCTGGATGGACAGATGAATGGAGAGAGTGATGTAAAGATGGATAGACAGATGGATGGATGGATGGACAAACAGAAAGACAAATAAAGAGAGGGAGATACATCAATGAACAGACAGAAATGCGAATGAAATAAACATCCCCACTAAAGCATATGAAGACTCCAGTGGAAAAATCAGATAAATCACATTTTCTACAAAGGGAGAAAAACAGAAATTAAAGTCTAGAAGTCTATAGCTTTTCACTGTATACCCTTTTAAAAACTCTCTTTTTAGTGAAACTTACCTGGTTTTTCCGAATTATTGTTCTGATTAATAAATCTTAGCGGTGTGCTTTATAGCGTCAGGGCAATAACTCATTTTTCACAAAAATGTGATTTATCTGGTTTTTCCACTGGAGTCTTCATATATATTTTGGGATCAAAATTTGAAATGATAAACACACATCCCTGAGAAGAGATACTCACAGAAAATAGAGCATTCTGCAAGCCAAATGGAATGGGGGTGAGGCGGGTCAAGGCTACGACCCTCATGCCGTGTGACCCACTGACAACATTGACGATAGCCTCCACTTTACGAGAGTAGAAGCGAGATCGTAGATAGCTGGAGCACATGAAACGCATGATGGGTGTGGAGATAGCCAGTCCTATTGTCACACACATGGTCACTATCAGTGGTCCGTACAGGAAGCCATACAAGTACCTGTGACATCAGATACAGTGATGGTTTATGGGTTATACATGGGATATAATAGAAAAAAAATCTATAATGTTATAAGAATTATTTACATTTTTTGTTTATTATATAAATACGCAGCCTTTCAGTTTTGTTTATTATATAAATACGCAGTCTTCCAGTTCAAAGAAAATAGGATTATCTCGCCTTTAATGTCTTTGCTGAGCTGAAATATCTGTGGGTGAAAATAATTGGGAATTGGGAATTTCTGCCTGGACAGTAGTGTTTCCGCCTACTCATCATCCAATTTTTAACTCCCCAGAGTTCTCTAATGTGTGGGACATGCAAAAGAGACCTCCAAAATACATTCGCTCTTATCTGAAAACACTGGACACCGAGTTCTGAATCCTTTCCATCTCCCAATGATGGAATCCAAAATTTGAAATGAGTTTTTCACTGAATAGCAAATGCCTAATTCATAGCCACAGTGAGCCCAAAGACTGAAATTTTTTCGCTCACAGAGATGGCCATGTAGTAATGATCCATGCTGTATAAATCTGTCACACCCACAGTCATACAAGTGTCTGCACTACTAGACACATTGATGATCTATGAGTTGTTGAAGTGATGCAACATTAAAAAAAATGTTAAAAGTTATGAGAAGAATCTCTATGTGCCTGATATTTTATAATTCACAGAGGTGGCTATGCAGATGGAAGTAATTGAGTGAGTGTGTACATGAGTGAGTGAGTGAGTGAGTGAGTGAGTGAATGAGTGAGTGGGTGAGTGAGTGAGTGATTGAGTGAGTGAGTGAGTGAGTGAGTGGGTGAGTGAGTGGGTGAGTGAGTGAGAAAGTGAGTGAGTGAGTGACAGTGAGTGAGTGAGTGAGTGAGTGAGATTCAGTGAGTGAATGAGTGAGTGATGAGTGAGTGTGAGCCAGCCAGCCAGCCAACAACTAGGCAGTCTGTCAGTCAGCCAGTCAGTCATTCAGTTAGTCATTCAGTCAGCCAGTCAATCAGTCAGTCAGTCAGCCAGTCAATCAGTCAGTCAGTAGTCAGTCAGTCAGTCACCCTATTCCCCCGGGGGCCCGGGGAATATAAGCAGGTTGTTTGCTCCCATCTGCAGGCAATGAAAGCCCACCATCAGTGGGATGTCTTCTATGGAATACCATCCCTGACGTTCCAGGGGTGACATCTCTTCTTTCTCTCCTTGCTCCTATCCTCTGTCCCACTCTCTTTCCTCTCTTCTTCTTGCAGGTAAATGTATCCTACCATACTTGGCACAACACAGCTGTGATCGTGCTGATGTGCTGTTAAACCCCAATACAAAGACAAAAGACCAAGACTCACCCTGCAGTGACCATGAGCAAGGACAGACCCCATGCCATGGGGAAGCAGACCACCACAAAGAGAGCGGTCAGGACCGAGATACTGACAGTGGGCTCCACTTGCTCCAGCCACACGAGGATGGAGCGGATGTAGCTGTGGCCAAACACCAACACGAAGACGATGATGATGATGACCCCGATGGAAGTTAAGGTTGCTCGATAGCACCAATCGTTTGAGTCTGGGGTCTTGGTGGTGATGGCATGGATGAGCACACTGCTGGGACCTGGAAAGATTTAAAAACATTTAATAATTATTATTGCAATACCCTTTGAAATGAGGTGAAAAGACAGACGGACATATACACAGACACACAGATGGATGGCTGGACAAACAGGCACACAAACAGACAATCAGGCAGGGATGCAGGCATTCTGGCAGACAGACATTCAGACAGACCGGCATTCAGACAGACAGAGATTCAGGCATTCAGACAGACAGACAGAGACAGACAGGCTGGCAGGCACTCAGGCAGGCATTCAGACTGAGAGGCAGGCATTCAGACAGACATACATATAGGCTGGCAGGCACTCAGACAAGCAGGCATTCAGTCAGACACAGAGGCAGGCATTCAGACAGACAGACAGATAGACTGGCATGCACTCAGACAGGCAGGCATTCAGACAGACAGATAGAGGGGCTGGCAGGCACTCAGACAGGCAGGCATTCAGACAGACAGAGAGGCAGGCATTCAGACAGACAGACAATAGACATAAATACACACACATACACACTCACACAAACATTAAAAAACAGACACATATATCTTCTCCAACTTGCATTTTTTTTTCTTTCTCTCATTCCGTCTCACTCATCCGTTACCTTCTCCTATTCTTTTTCCATCAGTTTCTCCAACGCGTACTGACAAACACTTCCATAAACACCTACAGTATTGGCAAACATAGGCAAACACACACAGCTCAAATTTCTTCTCAACAACACAATGGTATCTTCTAATCACTTCTCTCACTCCAAATCGCACACCTGATACCTCCTCCTCTTCTTTTTCCTTCTCTCATTCAACTGATACTTTCTTTTCTTCCTTCCTCTCTTCCCCATCTCTTTTTTCTCTCACTCCATATCATCGCTCCATCAATTCTCCAATGAGCTGTTCATCTCCGCATATACAGTCATACACACTCACAAACGAGACACAATATCTTCTCAACACTGTATTCTTTTTTTTTCCCTCTTTCACTCCATACCACTCAACTGAGACATCTTCCTTTCGTTCTCCTCTTCTTCCTCCTACTCCTTACTTTCTGCCACTTTCTCCTCCTCGTTCATTTATTTTTCTCTCACTCACCTGATAAACCCTCTATCAATTTTTCCAAAGACAGCCGTACGTTTCCCCCCATACATGTACAAATACATAATATCTCCACTGTATTATTTGCTTTTCTCTCTCACTCTTTGTCTCATTTGACACGTCCTTCTCGGCCTTCTGTCACTCACCTGCCACCTCCTCTTCCTCTTCCACCAGTTTTTCCGACGAGCCCCTATCTACTTGCACGTAAACGTCTCCATTTGGCTCAAGCTGGGGAGGCTGATGCACTGAATGGTATCGATGCTGTTGGTGGTGCCCCTCCGCGCTGATCCACGAGGGGCCCGATTCCGACTCCTCCTGATCGGGATCGATGTTGACTGGCAAGAAGACGGCATCGATATCGGAGGACCCACCAATCAAAAGCTCCGGGTTGATTTTGAATTTGTTCATGGCTGTGAGACTACGAGAGGTCACGTCCGGTCACTCTAAGGAGAAGAGAGAGATAATACAATGCGATTAACAGTTCATACTGACTAAGCATAAATCTGGAAATCCCCGGCGGAGTGTTTGTACCCCCTGCTAAAAACAGAACACTCACTTATGTAAGTTGCCACTTCACTACGAGATCAGAGAACAAACTGTCACCGGTCCCGTGCATTTTTTTTTCTTTTTTTCTATGTCAATGGCAGTGAACTGCTTGGAGTGTTTGTACCCCCTACTAAAAATAGACCAGGATTTCCAGCCATTCCCTTGGTCGGAACAAATCTACTATGAAATCCTTTGCGGATTATACAAAAATTGATGATTAGAGAAGAAAGAAACGCATTGATGGGTAGGCAGGCTAGCTTACAGACAGAAATGTAAGCAGGGAGACAGGATGGCTGTCAGACAGATAAACAGACAGGCAGGGAAGTTTAATGTTAAGCATGCAAGCAGCCAGGTGCGCAGGCAGACAGACAGACAGACAGGCAGACAGAAAGGCAGGCTGACAGATAGACAGACAGACACCAAGGTGGGTAATAACAACATTTTTACATGACTAGCAATTCCGAGAGATAGGTGGATTAGTGGTTAGATAAGCAGATAGATAGATAAGTAGTTAGGAAAGTAGAAAGGTAAACAGGTAGATAGGAAACAAAATTCATAGGTAGGTATATAAGCAGGAATCTCCTCAGAATTGGGGGTATCAGTTAACCGCCTCCACGTAAACTGATAGAATATAGGAGGTAGATAGACAGATAAAGAAGAAAGATATATGATCAGTAAGTAGGAATCTTGGTGAACTGATTAATGGATAGGTGGGTAGTTGGGCTGGCGGGTAACTTGGCATATAGCTATAAAAATAATAACGACAGCTAGTTACATATTTAAGTGTTGGTCAGATCAGTCAGAGGGCAAGTCAGCCAATTAGTTAATTATGTGGCAAAAGGAATTAATTATTATTGAACAATGCATCACTGGCGTTATCGTAACAATTGTTATGGCGCAAATGGGTGTTGGGTTAATTAACTGGCTAATTAACTGGAAAGCCACCTGGGCATTCATACTATCTGAATCAGTGGGTTTGGTCTAATTATGTTCGTTGGTTATTTAATCAGATGATTTTAGTGAGTAGAAGACAATGAGAGAGAGAAAGAGAGTGAGAGAGCGCATGGATGAGTGTATGAGGAAGTAGATGAGTCAACAAATGAGTGAGTCAGCAAAAGAATGGGTGAGTGAGTGAGAAAGTGACTGACTGAGTGAATGATGAGTGAGTGAGTGAGTGAGTGAGTGAGTGAGTGAGTGAGTGAGTGAGTGAGTGAGTGAGTGAGTGAGTGAGTGAGCGAGCGAGTGAGTGAGTGAGTGAGCGAGCGAGTGAGTGAGTGAGTGAGTGAGTGAGCCAAAGAGTAACTAGGTCAGTGAATGAGCCAGTGAAGATTTACGTCCTGTCCACCAATCTTTACTTTCAATAGATAATTAGATTTTTTGTTACTAGAGATGGATGGAGGGAGTATATATTTCTATAGACTGGAAGCTGTATATTATATACACAAATATGCAGAAAAAAAAATCCCAGATTCATTTCCAATATAAATCAAGCATTAAGGTAAACACGACACTATAAGACGAACAATCTGTTCAAGATACCACATTTTACTCTGGGCGACAGCTGCGATAAAGTGCTGATTTAGATAATAGATAACAGTAACTGCTGAGTTTGGGCACATTCCGAATCGGCGTGTTAACAAAACACAACAGACTGTATTGACAGAGTGCCTATTCCCGTACAATGCAGGCCTTAAGCACTTTACAATCTATTGTTATCCCGGCATTCACATACATTCTCAACTTCTTGAGAAATATAAAGAGGGTTGTCTGCTAGGCACTCAAATCCTTATCAATCTAACAATAACATTCTGTCTATATTCTGTCCCCATTTCAATCTCGGTCGAGTCAGAGAATGTGGGTAAATTCTCTCTCTCTCTCTCTCTCTCTCTCTCTCTCTCTCTCTCTCTCTCTCTCTCTCTCTCTCTCTCTCTCTCTTGACGGTCTGGATTCCTACTTTCTCCAGATTACCTGATCTAATTCACTTTGATTCAGAGCCCATTATCAGGGAATATCAGAATCTGTCCTTTAAAAAAAATCTCTGATCTAAGTTTCTTCATATCACGTATCGGTTTCAAATTTTGGATCTTTGATTTGTATGTAGTGTGTTAGGAAACCATCGACGTTTTAAAGCGCACTGATTACTTGATTGAGTTGCATTACAATAATAAATTCTGTCTGCTGATGAATGAAGTACACAAATATATTTTCAATGTTATTTTGAAGGGGGAAAAATAATATCATCTTGCAAATTAATGTCACTGTGGTTTTTTAATCTTTTCTCAAGTCTGAATGTTGTATGTTTTTCTTAAGCCTTTCAATCCTAAGAAAGTAGGATTATCTCGGCTTTAACAGGCTGCCTTTTTTCTCCCTTTTTTGTGAGAATTTTTGTGGGCAGAAATTTATAATTTGGAAATATTGCCCGGACAGCGGCACTCCGCCTACTTTTCATCTATTTTTAAATGCCAAGGATCCGTTAACGTGCGTAATGTACACAGGGGACCTCCGAAAATGATTCAAATACATTCACCCTTATCTGAGAAGACTAAACGTCTTGCTTCCCTACCCAGAGGAAGCCAGGGGACCATTCAGTCAGTGAAAAATTGCAGGTTCGATCTTCGTATCCTTCCATCCCCTAATGGGAGGAACCGCGAATCGAACCCACAACCGCAGGACGTGAACTGTTTTTACCACGGAGCAGACGCCAAACCGCATGGGCACGGAGACCCGCGTCAATATGTGACGGACGCCAACGTGCCTGTATGGCGCGTGTGACGCCTTATAGACCATGGTCAAGTCAAGGCCAAGCAGTGGCCCCGATGATGCCATTATGTCAGTATAGGATGAGCGGAGTGGTGAGGATCTGTCAGTTTGAGCCTCCTACTCTTGGGCAATATTCTTTCGGGGGAATAGGTAAAGGTACACATAAACAGTTCTTTCGAGGGAATGTTTAAAGGTATAAATAAATGACTGTGTCATCGTTATTCCCACAGTCTTGGGGCTGAGTAAATTGACAGCCCCACAATACGTCTTGTACTCACATGCATTATCTAGTGAACATTGCTAAACCACATCCTACCTGTATTTCGGACAGTATGGCTGTTCTGCCTGTTTCGAAATTATTCAGTATGTTTAACTGTGATAACATCTTCCCTAAATTACCATCTGCTTTAGTTATCATGTCAGAAGTTTTATAGGTATAAAAGGTTTTAATTAAAACAAGAGCAGGCAATAAATTCTAGTACACCATTCTTAATATTGCACTACTAACAATTTCCTTAATGTAATGACGCTGTCATGAAAACTCGAGAAGAACCAAGCTGAGGTTTTACAATGATGAACAACAATACTATTTCATAAGTGTTTTTGTCAAGGCACGAAGGAAGAAGGAATAGCCGTTCTACTGAACCCTATTGGTATAAGCGGTTACAATTACACACTAATATTATCATTTTAAACAAACAAAGAAAATCCTCTCGCAGCCTGAATGCACAATTTCCACGACAAACGACAGAGATGGACAAATGAATGCTGGATAACTGGCAAGAATGATCTACTATAAATGAATAGATTCATGGATCAAAGAACTACATGGATGGTGCATGAAAAGATGTACAGAAGACTAAGGGAAGAAAGAATGTTGATATGGAGGACTAATGGTATTCATTCTAACGGTCAGGTTACCTTTCTATCTGCCTTTACCGTTGTTTTTTCAGTTTTGAAATCAGCGAAAAAAAAACAATAATGAAAGCCTATTTTTTTTTAAAAAAAACGAAAAACAACATGAGTATCTAACGAGTGTGTTGTTTGTATTAATAAACCAGCTCAGCCTGAGTCCAAGAGTCATAGAATTTAGTGTGGCCAGGGTTTGGTTTTATTTGTCAGAAAGGTTTTTCTCCATAATGGTCTTATTTCTGTCAATTCCGTCTTTTCACTTCTCCCACAATAGAAACAACAAATTCTAATACCAGCACAACAAATTGGATGATTCCATGATGAAACTAAAACTTTTAAAGACGTCCAACTGAAATCTGCATACTGTCAATAGTGGTTAATAACAGGCCAAGTTGCATGGACGAGTGGGGACTATCTTTACAAATCTTTTGAAACACAGAATCAACAAGATGTTTCGTTTGATTTTTGTTACTTTAATACCATTAGACAATGATTGCACAGTCAACTGGATAATAAAAACGTAGTACAAAATACTTAAAACAACCAAGCTATTTGCCTACAGCTGCACTTGGAGAACATACGGCAGGCCTGTTGAACATGTTTGGATCGTCAATGCTAAGCTGTTGGTTAGTGAACAGCAGTACATCGACAATGGAGTTGCTGGATCCACCTTCAACTGAAACGAGACAGAATTAACATGCATGAGATACTACTGATTATTAATACATGTTAATTAGATTTTTAGTTTTCAAAAGAAGACTTATATAAACTCTAGTCTGTACATTAATTTTATTTATAAAAGACTTATATAAACTCTTTGGTTGTACATTAATTTATTGATACTTTTTAAAGAATGTTTGATGAGAGAAAACTTTATTGTTCTGGCTAAGAGCAGGATAAACAACAATCATATTTGAAAAATTTATTAACAGCAAATACAACTATTGCTCACCAGACGTTTTCCCCCTAGCTGCTAGTTCTCTTTCCCCCATCCCTGTTACTTAAAAGAAAAATCGAAATGCTAAAGCAAAGCATAATATGTAAAATTTCAAGGTTGGGTATACCTGAGCATTGATTCGTCATTTCTCTTGAGGGCTATACAAAGTATTTCAAGTTTGGTTCTTAAAAAAATGCTTCAGAATGTTTTCATTTCAGCCTAAGTTTGCAGGACGGAGAGATGAAACTTGTGGAATGTCTTTCACAATAACATTTTCGAGCCTGATCAATCATTCTGATAACTTTTTGATAATTCCGTTTTTTTTGTTGTTGTTGTTGTGGTGGTGGTGGTGCTGGTGGTGGTTTTTTCTGTTTTTTTTTCTTTTTGTTTGTTTGTTTCTTTGTTTGTTTGTTTGTTTTAACTAATAACAATAACTTGATATACCAGGAGATTAAATGGATCTACAGTCAATTGAGAATGCTAAAAACCATCAATTTTGCCAGGTCTGATATATTTCTTTCTTTCCATAAAGATGTATTAAGAGAATAGTCGGTACAGTATAATATTTTGTATCATGTTGATCAACCTTTTTGACAGGTAAACGTACTCACCATGCGAGGTACAACATAGCTGTAATCCTGCTGATGTGCCGTTAAATGCCAACACAAACAAACAAACAAGAGAATAGCCCTGTCATTTGATTCTGATTGTTAAAAGTATTTCAACTTACTAATAATTTCTCTGAGGATGGGGACGGGGGTGCCAGTAGTAGAGAAAGCCAGTCTTGCTCTTCCAATGCCAGTCAAGGGAATTTCCCAGGCCTCAATCTCGACACCATTACCAGGCAGACCGATGACTGTGGTATCATTGCTGAGAAGTATGGAAGTAGCTGTTCAGAGAAAAAATAAAAAGATTATTATGACTTCAAGGACTAGTGATAAGTAACATTGCAGAATACTTTACAAGTCCTCCCTTTATACTGTAGAGCTTTTTTTTTTTTTTTATCCGACAGGTTTTTAATCAAAATGTGTTTCCTTCCACGCCTTTCTCATTGGTCCCAAGCACCGGATACACACACAATGTCCCTCCATTTTTGCGGATACGCTTTCTCTCCTCCCCCCTCCCTCTCTCTCCCCCTCTCTCTCTCCCCTCTCCTCCCTTCTCTCTCTCTCTCTCTCTCTCTTCTCGATTACACAAGTTCGGCGCAATTCACTTTGTTTTTGTTCCTTTCTTCAGAGTAAGCCTCATAAGATAAAAAGTTCAATGATTTTGATACTACTTATTTATTGTTATTATTATTATTTAATAGCTAACATAGTGGGTAGTCCGGCAAACGACAAAGTGATGACTAAGTCTCAGGTTTAAAGACATTGTTGTCGATCCCAAGGCAGAATCTTACTAACTGAATTTCTCACAAAATATATCAGTTGCACTCATTCAATTTTCCTGTTTCTCCACAATTAATTGTGACGTTATTCATAGATAAATTGTGATGTCCATTAAGGCGGCTATGAATTCCCCTTTGCAATGTATATTGTTCTGAAACCAAATGTAAATTAAACTGCAACGGTATTGGAATGTGAATATTCGTGACAGTCATTTAAGTCTTTGTCCTGCAGATTTTGTGTTTCATTTATTCGTTCAGTAATTTTTTTCTGCTTTTCTTTCTTTCATTCTTACTTACTTTCTATAATTCATGTATTTGTTTGTATTTATATATTATTTTTTTTATTTATCATTCATTTATTTATCTATCCTTTTGTTCATTTGTTTATCTCTTTACTTATTGGCTGACTGTGTTGTTTTATGATAGTATGATTTCTGAAAATATACTGACAAACCCGTCAAGTTTAAAAATCCTTGTAGTGAATTCATGCTGTTCCCCTTACATGCTTCTGTTTTTGTTTTGTTTTTTTTTTCTTTTGTCCCTTCTCTCTTCCACAATTTTTGTTGTTTCCATTCAGATTAGATAATTATAAGAGAAAATGGTCAATTTTTTGTTCTTTTCTTCCACGAGAGGCTCCTCTATACTCGTGCTATCTAGACTGTAATTGATGTTTTCGTGATAGTGATAAGTGAGAGAATCTAAATAGCCAGCTTGGAGTAGTTAAGACTTTTGCTCGGACAATACTTTTGAAAGAACTATTTTCAGCTCCATTTTTACCTGGTAAACATCTAGTTAGCAGGCTCCTGATCTCAGGGGGAGCAGAGGTTTCTGTGCAAACGCCATCAGGAGCTTCATTGAATCCGCTGAACTGGTAAGATATAAAATATAACAATACTGCTTAAAATCTCATCTCAACACGAAAGTAAGAGAGTTATTGTTATAAAGGTATTTGTTTGGGGGTTGTTGTTGTTGTTGTTGT
>JBCEWB010656521.1:0-17542 GCA_039654565.1 Peronia peronii
ATGCATACCGCCGAGGCAATAATCGCAGTATCGATGTAGGCACTGGTTCATTTTACAGTAATCGATATGTGCCAGGTTGCCGGAGGGACCGCAACACTGCGGTATTGCCCAAACTGAGACAAGACAGCGAACTGCAGAGAAAAGACTCACACTTTGACAAACAGCAGCTCAGTTTCCATGACATGCCTTGGAGCTGTATTCATGAAGTTGTCATAACTCCCTATGACTTGGTGTAACTGTTACACCAAGGCATATCTCTCTAGACGAAGTGCATGAAGACTTACACTTAGTAGGAAAACGCCTGAAGCACAGCATAACTTTAAGGCTGGCTTGACCCTCCCATAAATGACTTACGCATTCGTTTAGGCCCCCTTGGCACTCGAAGAAAAATTGCGATTGTTCTGGCACTGGAACGCGCTCACAGAAGATCTTTTCGATGTCAGTGTGTCTTCTGAGATTGAAGGCACCCATTTGAGATTTTTGATGACCACCAATTGATTATTATGAATGTGGGGGATATATTGTTCATCATCGATCTCATAAAATCGGACATTGAATTTCCCTTGGCTAGATGCAGAGCAACACCCCCGAGATTCAAGTCTGCATCATGCTGTGGTACTTGGCACAAAACATACAAGATTTGGTGGCAGAAACGCTTGGACTTGTACAGCTGACTGGTAAGTAAAACTGTTATAATTAAATTAAGTAGTGTTCTTTAATCTGTATTCTAATCGTTTCCTCATGCCACTATATGACATTGCCAGCATACAATAGGAAATTTCGGTAGTGATAGCATTGCCAGTGTCATGTAGATCAAGGACTAGGGAGTCTTTCTGACTGATTATAAAATGATCTTGATAGTAGCAGACACAGCTCACAGATCAACAGTTACCCAGCAAGTGGTATTACACTTAAATTCCCCCGCAAAAATGTAATCTTCATCATTCATTTGCTGGTTAGTGGTGCTTGAACTTGAGTAATAAAAAATGTAAGAAATTCCAAATTCATCATGAGTGATAATGGCATTTTCACTTTCCAGTGACTGATGGATTTGATCATAAAATTGAGAAACTGACCCATTTGCAACTGAGACTGAGATTCTGTTTATTTAAATTTAATGTATGTAATATTCCAAGTATTAGATTTTAAGCTTAATACAACTAATAGCTATGGATATTAAATTATGTACTCCACTAATAATAATTAATTCACAGACTCTTGATATTGATTTCACCTGAGAATTACTTTCTGTGATAAATACATTGTATCTGTAAATTCCCAAAGATAAAATTAAAGTTTGATCACTTTCATATCCGCATTAAGCTGACATGTCTCCCATGCTGTGAGGGTGCTTGTTCTACATGCACTTCAAGTGATCAAGAAGCCAACACCAAATGGGAATATTTCAGCAGCTACCTGTTTGGTGCCATTGACTGCACCAACCCATGTCAACATTCAGGCTCCAACGAAGCATGAGCATGAATATACTGTTAAAAGAAAAAAATAAGCACTCCATTAGTGTACAGGTACATGTAATTTACTTTATCATTATGCTGTGTGAGGCTTTTATTTCATAATGCCAGAGACCACTCCTTTCAAATTGTGCCACCTTGCCAGCAGTGTGCATTGGCTTTGATTCCTTTTGTTAAAAATAATCAATATTACTTGCATAAAAATAACGTGGGAACAAAAGTTGTAGATAGAGGCAGGATTATTGTTTGTTGAAATTTTATGATGCATCAGCAATGATTACGGACGGCTACATTGCAGCAAGCCTGGTTGAATTAGTTTCCAAGTCATTTAACTGAAATTCATATCAAAGGATGTGTATAAATTTAGTATACTTGTAAAAATTGAACCATTAAAGATTGCAGCAAAAAGTTAAAGAAGAATATTATGTCGATCATGTAGCGATCTGTGTGTTCAGTTTCATACTTTTTACCTAAATGGATTCACATTTTTTTTTTTTTTTTATAGTTCGTGGGCTAGTTTTCCTTATGGAGATCCTTCTGAGAGCCAACTTGTGAAGAACATTTTTCGAGCATCTCTGTAGTCAGTATTGTAAAAAGCACATCATACCAAGTAGGCCTATATGTATTTCTGGTGTTGCAAATGTTACAATTTTTGCTCTGTACTAATGGTCCAGCCAGTTAACAAATTGATCATTTGTGCATGCCTAGATTTTTTTAATGTGAAATATTTCTCTTTCTCCCCAGGCAGTGTATAATGCTAACCTGATATTTATGGACTACAAGCACGACACCCAGGCAGTGTCCATGACTCCCGGATTTTACGGGAGTCATCATTGTTCTGGGCCATGGAGGCTCAACCACCAGCCTTGGAAGGCTTTATCTTGGGCGATAATGGTTATCCACCAAAGAAGTAACTGTTGCCGTCCTTTCTAAATCCAGTCAGTCCACCACAGCAGCGGTACAATGATGTACACAATGCAACAAGACCAGTGGTTGAGAGGAGTTTTGGAGTGTTGAAGAGAAGATGAAGGTGTCTGAAAAGCAAACTTTGGGTGGCACTAGATTCTGCATGTAGAATTATTGTCGCATGTTTCATGCTACACAATATTGCTACAGAGTTCCGCCTACCAGTGCCTTCAACAGAGGATGATGAGGATGACACCAGGCCAGAGGATGCTCTGCCCTCACAGCTGATCAGTCAGACAGAGAGAGCCTGAACAATAGTTGGGCAATCAGTGAGGGAAAGCATTGTGCGAAGTTATTTTAGTTGAAATTGTTTTAGAACAAACCCTTTTTCTATTCCAAGAAATAGCCATTTTTTAATTCTAAGAAATTGTTTTGCTTGAAAATATTTTAGTTAGTGTCCTTTGCACACCCATGTACAGATTGAGCATGCATGTTCAGTCAATTGGGACAAACTTAAAATCATGTTATCTGAATGAAAAATTATTCATTATTAGTGAAAAAAAACTTTATTAACAGTAATAAAATAAACTAATCTGTCTATGGATCCTCTCCAAGGTGTCAGAGCTTTGCTGCTAAATATTTCTTCTTTCACTGCAGATATTCCTGATATATCCATTGTGGTGTTATATGTTCCTGCAGGAACATATCATGAAGAGTGTTGTTTTCACTCTTTTTCCCTTTCTTCCATTTCCTGAAAGAAAGATAAAAATGTGACAGGATTTCATTTCCAGCCAACCATGCAAACTCTTTACAGTATCACAGATCTTAAATATATCTCTCTATATATACTATTTTAGATTTCTTCTAAAAAATGTTTTTAAAAATATATGAATCATTTATATGTCTATTCAAATATGATTTGATGATAGGGAAAGAAAATTTTTGTTGTACTCATTGTCTTTTATATGCGTCTTAAAGTGCTACGACAGTTTTAATAACATGCATTAGCCATTTGTCATTGTTCCAAGCTAATTTGTATGGCTCATACTCTTGTGGTTTTACAGTAAATTATTAAATACAGAGATGTCAAACTGTTTTCACCAAGTCGGAAGTTTGACATCCCCGTATATATAATGGTATTTTCATTTCATTGAGTGGATTATATTTGATATTTATATAAAGAAAAAAAAGCATTGCAGTACTATTAAATTTGCCAAGTCACTATGAGATCTTGCCAAAGAGAACGGATGAAATCAGTTGAGTAGGCTCATGTTTTGAAATTTGTTCACTGTAGCCATGTCAGAAAACAGCTTCAGTAACACATAACATATGGAGGCAAAATTTTGAAAAAAGCTTTGAATATATTTGAGATAAGTTGAATTTTGATTCCATACCAAAACCTCAATTTTCACTAGTCTGACGTTCAGGCACTTTTCCCAGACAGGCATTCATATGTTGCAAGTAACTAGCTTGCACTTATAATAAAGATGGACAAATAGTAATTTGTATAACTTGTCATAAAGAAGAAAACCCAGAGAGCTGAAAAATGTTGAGAGAAAACATATTTAAGGGGGTGCTCAGGTGAAATTTAAAGTTCTCTAAAATTTGGCCACATCGATATGAAATGTCCTTGATATAAACTGATAGCTTACTGAGACCTTATTTCAGCTGCAAAAATTTCAGTAATTGCTTTTTGCCAGGGCAATGGCAGCCATCTTGAAAAATAAACAACTAATTAGACTTCTTAAAATTTACAAAACCAATAGAGATATTTACTTTCTATATGTGTATATTGATAGGTGAGATCAATTTGGAGGTAACAGACTAGGTTTCATTTGTCTGTGATGGATGAAATAGATACAGGAAGGTTCTAAAGTGATGTTGACAGAAAAAGGGTTGAAAACAACAACCCACATTAAAAGAATAAACATTTCCTACTTTCTTAGTGAAAAACATCAAACTAACTAGCCTATTGCCTAAATATATGAATAGTCTGTCAGTGTACCAAATTTGATGCCTATATGGCAACAACCAGCTGAGATTTTAAGATTTTGGTGACGCTTCAGTTAACGAAAAAACAAACCTGAGAAAATTGGCAATGCAGTAGATATAGATAATATATATACGAAACATACAAAATATATACATTTAAATGCATTTTTGGGACTGAAACCAGTAGAATTGAGCTTTGGCCCTTGGTATTCTAGACCTAGACATAATCAACTATGCAAATTCATTGAAATCCCAAAATCGATAATTTAACCCTTTATTGGTGAAAACCTCACCCGAGCACACCCTTAAACAGAATCAAAGGCCAGCTGGAGAAATAGATTAGACAATATAAAGACAATACCATTGTCTGTTTCAATAGCTGTGTTTTCACACTAATTTTATCTAACTCACCCTAGCCGGGGATGAGTCCACCCCCCTTACTGCTGACAGCAGTGGCTTGTGAACTGAAAGACACGTCAACAACATTGTTAAATAAGTAACACTCACAGAAATCAACTGTTTGATCAATATGTCTCTCATGTCATGACATGTAATGAACATAGTAATGGAGCATATTTGTCCGAGAATGAAAGATTTATGCAATTGAAATATAGAAAGCACATTGACAGAATATGAAAACAGATAGAAATGATGCGAAAAAGTACTGATGGAACCTAATCGGTTCCTTGTACAGGTCAGTCAGAAGCAAAACTCACACATTTAAAATGCTGCATAGTATAAACAACATTCGAAACTAGAATCATTTAACAAAAAATAAAAAAGGAGCGCCCAGTGATGAAATTAAAAAAAGAAATTTCTGAAATTTTTCTCATTTTCAATTTTGACTCCCAGTAGACATAATGAAAGCCAGTGCAGATAGCACATGCCTCTGATATATCTAAACTGAAATAGTAAATGCTTTGAAGAATGAAAAGGCTTTGAAGAATTACCTGGCATGAGAATTACTGCCCACAATGCTGCTAACAATGTAAGCTGAAAACAAAGCCAGCAGCAGTATGTTTTGAATATAACATAATTGGAAAAAGATGATTCTTTTTAGTCAAACTCCTCTGTGTAAATAACAACTGGACATTAAATTAATATTATTGTCTGAAATGTACATTTAGGACAACACATTCTTCAAGCACAAAATCAATTTGTGTTTTCCATGAGGTGTTTCAATGCCACACAGGAAATGATGGGACTTTGTAATGTCCCATATGACTTTGTTGGAAATAAAATTTTGTAAAATTATTGTTTTTTTATTTTAAACTGTTCTGGGAATTGTTCCAGTAATGAAGTAATTTGTGATCATTTCTTCTTTCATGAATTTCATGTTACTTCAGGTTAACTTTATCTCACAAGCAAGACTATTTTCCATTCCTTTGTAGAAGATAGCATTAGTGTTTGATTGCACATACGAGTATTTCTGCATCTCTGATGTAAAAACATCTCCCTGTCATGCAAGAACTGTTTACCTTGAAGAAGCAGAATAATCACCTGCCCCAGTCATCAGGCTACAGGCATTTGAACTGAAGAATAGAAATAAAAGTGGACATGAATAAAATATGAGTATAAAGGACAGAAATATTCTTTTGGGTACACAGGTGCAAGATTTGTCAAACTACACTGTATTTATAACTGAGCATATGTTTGAAAGGGAACAATTATCTGGCTTACATACTGCAACACAGCTTATTTGTGACATCAAAGAGGAACTTGATTGTGTCTTCCGTGATGCTGTCTGGGCCCACCATTAATAAAATTTGACATGAGAAACAAACAGATCCAAACCATTGAACAGCTATATAAAGCAAATAGTGCGTGTCAATTGGGAGTGGTTCCTTTCTCCCACCTTCTTAAACATCTTCTTGAAAAGGATGAGTGGTGCTCTGAAGGACCATATAGGGATAGTCAACAATGGAATCAAAAAAAAAAAATCTCAAATCTCAGGTTTGCTGGCGATATGAATGGATTAGCAGGAGAAAAGTAGAAACTGGCCAGCCTAGTTAACTATCTGGATGGGACCACCATACCAGATATGGAATGGAAATAATTGCAGAGCAAGTCAAAGTCATGATAAACACCCACACTAGTGGCATGCCAATAAAGATCTCTCTACATGTCCTAGAATTTGAAATCATGCAACAGTTGAAATATTTAGGGGCAGTTACAGTGATGAACTATTAACTCTAGAACTGTGACCCAGCCTAAGGGCTACAAAGCCCTTTAGAGCTCACTGCCAGGCTTGTCAATCTGGATTGTCAGCACCAGCACTTTGCCCCAGGGTGTTTGTTTTGACTCCACCTTGGCTCCGGAGTGACACAATTCAAGCCTACATTGACCATCTTACTGACCAATGTCTTCCTCTAATCCCTCCCCCAACTCCATCCTTTTTTTACATATAATAATATTTGAAAGGATAAGCCAATGGTAGGAGAAGGGGTTGCACTCGCAAAGACATGTCAATTTCATATGGGTGTCAATTTTATCACCCCTCATCACACAGACTATTTCCATTACAGATTTGCTCATAGCCTAATGTAACCACTTGGACCAAACCACTTTACATAAGGGTGTATTTTATATGTTCATCTTATAGAATCTTAGTGCAAACTTCAAGGTACCATCCCTCTGATCACGTGGACTTGGCTTATTCTTATTAGATAAGATCAGCTAATGTTGATGGGGCAACAGTAACTACAAAGAAAAATACACATGTGGTCTAATGATGACATAGAGTGAGAGCCCAAGGTAGTTATCTAATATATAAACTAATAGATACATTTACTTAGGCTACCTTAGTTTTCATTCATAACAGTTATAGCTCACTTGTACTCTCAATAGCTTGATCGCTGGTCAATGTGAAACTTGCTGACTGGGTCAGGTGGTCAGGGCAGTCTGCGGTATCATTCAGTATGGTATAAGCAAAGAGCCCTCTGGAAAGTCCTTGAGCTCATCGGATGCCCGCTGAAGTTTATATCAATGATCAGGCTCTTCCACGACTGCATGACTGGCCAGGTCCTCTCCAGCAGGAATGTGACAGAAGCCTTTGCAATCAGCAACAGTCTGAAGCAGAGCTGTGTCCTAGCTCCAGTCCTATTTAACGTATTTTTCACCTGCATGCTGTCCCATGCCGTCCGAGACTTGGAGAAGGGGGCCTACATATGCTACCATTCGGATGGCTTCCTCTTCGACCTGCGTCGTCACACTGCCAAGACAAAGAGCCTGCAAACCCTCCTCCAAGAAGTCCTTTTTGCTGATGACGGTGCCCTTGTGGCCCACGCAGAATCGGACCTGGAGATGATGCTGGACCACTTCTCTGAGGCCTCCAAGCTCTTCAGTTTGACCGTCAGTCTCGACAAGACAGAGGTGCTTCACCAACCTGCACCAAACACCCACCCACCTGCACCCAGCATTGTCATCGACGACACACCACTTACTGATGTCGAACATTTCAAGTACCTGGAAAGCACCATTTCCTGTGATGGCTCCCTGACAAAGAAATCGCCTCTAGAATCGGCAAGGCTAGCCAGGCGCTGGACAGACCCCACACCTGAGTGCTCAACCAACATAGTATCGGCCTATCAACGAAACTGAAGATCTATAGTGCTGTGGTACTCCCCTCCCTCCTCTATGGTTGTGAAACATGGACACTGTATGGCAGACATGTGAAAAAGATGGAGTACTTCCACATGCGAGCTCTCTGTTCCATACTCGGAATCAGCTGGCAGAACCACATCCCAACCGGGACGTCCTGGAGAGTGCCAACTCCACCAGCATTGAGTCCATGCTCAAGAAGGCCTAACTTCGATGGGTGGGGCATGTCATTCGAATGGAGGAGTTTAGGATGCCAATATGCCTAAGGTATGGTGAGCTTCAGCTCGGCAAGAGAAACCAAGGCCGTCCAAAGCTGCAATACAAAGACACCCTTGAAAGCAAACATCCAGTGGTGTCACATCAAGCCAAGGGAACTGGAGGAACGTGCTTTGGACAGACCAGAATGGAGAGCCTCAATCCACAAAGCTGCTGCCAACTACGAAGTAGCAGGACACCAAAAGCTCACTGCTGCCAGAGAAAAGTGACACAGAGCTGCATCAGCAGTGATCACAACAACGGACTTCCACTGCCCCCACTATTTAAGTAAGACTCTGCGCCTCCAAGGTAGGGCTGCAGAGCCACCTTCACGTGCATTGATGAATTGCAGAATGCAAACGTCATCATCGGATCCGATGGAGAACCACTAAGCAAAGAGACTACATGTATTTGATCCTTTCCTCTGGCATCATCGTTTCTTTTGCTTTTGGTTGTAGTTTCAGACCATTTAAGTGGGCCATGTAGCCTTTAATTTCTGTTCTTCCCTCTTTCTGTCACCTATTACCGGGATTCAGCTCTATCTATGGACTTTCTCACACCCTTATTCTTAGAAAAAAGAATCGTTGACTATATAAAAATCTTGTACTTAGATGCAGCTATACCTATCATGTGAGATTTTGACAAAACTGGGTCTGATAAAACCTAATTTTTGCCAACAAGCTGAGAAATATCACAGCAATGCAACAAGCAAAGCATGGAAAGGCGAAATAGCATAAATATGTGATGCGCACTATGAAGAGTGTTTCACCTGTTGTATATCTACGTGATGCGCAGCTGTAGGGTTAAGATAAAAAATCTAAGCATGAGCTGCACAGACAGTGATTGCACAAGCCAGTGTGGAGAAATGACAACACCATGAAGTACAACTTGAAATTCCTACAAGCACTTGTATTTTCTCTTGATGAGAACATAGACTTGAACATGGAGCTGCAAAAGAGGATACAGGCACTGGAGACAACATGTGGCCAAAAGAATAGGATACAGTAAATACTGGTATATTGAATCTGAATATTGTCTGAAATATTGAACACTATCATTTATTATGTTATGACATCTGCTATAAAGTCGGCATGAAAAAAGTGTAGCAAAATTTGTGGCTATGTGATCTATACTAAATCTTAATTATCAAATTCTTTTTTTATTCTTTTTTTTTTCAGGGGTGGTTTCCAGTCTGCAAGTAAAAACTTTAATCCAGGAGATTTGGATGGAGTCAACGTCAGCAACAGGAGCTACATGGTTACAGGTGCCAACAGCGGACTTGGGAAAGTGACAGCATTAACTTTAGCCAAGAAAGGTGACTTAGATAGTGTTTAACTACCATACTGAACAATTTCCTGAGATTATGACAGAAATTTGCCTTTTATTTTATGATACTGCAACAGTGTTCCTTGAAACTACACTAGGCATGCCCTTTTTTTTTTTTGAGGAATATAGAGCATTTGTTGGTGTGTGTATGATGTATAATAGATGTGTGTTAATATTATTCTACCATTCCATCAACAGTGACAATTTTTTTTTGCTTGAGCAGAAATTTAGTTTAAATCTTATTTTATAAACATGCTTCTAGGCAATTTAATAGACATGGTAGTCTCTCAGGCCATATTGTGTACCAGTACTGTTGAAGTAAATTTTGTCAATGGAATCCGAGATTAAAGTGGTAGTGCAACGTCACAGACAATTTATGCTATATGCTGTAAAATAATAAACCTCAAGTAGCCAAAAACATCACCATTAATGTGTTTATTTTGCAAAATAAGACGACTTGCGGTTCTGCGTTTCTTTCGCGGGTTCTCCCCGCCTTTAATGTAGATTTGCATGTGACGTCATCTTTTTCCGCACATCTTTGTTCTGCGAAACAGCACGACTCCTGGCTGACTAGTAAAGCCCTATTAATTTGAGCCTCAGGATGTTTGTTTTGACCCCGTCTTGGCATCGAGTGACACAATGCAGGCCAACATCGGACCACCTTACTGACCAGTGTTTCCTTCTAATCCCTCCCCTAACTCCACCCTTTCTTCACATATGATATTTGCAATGAGCCAGTGGTAGGAAAAAGGGTTGTACTTGTAAAGACGTCAATTTCATATGAGTGTCAATTTTATCACCCCTCATCACACAGACTATTTCCATTACAGATGTGTTCATAACCTAATATAACTGCTTGGACCAAACCACTTCACATAGGGATGTGTTTACATTCTTGCTAAAGAATCTCGGTGTAAAATGCAAGTTTTATCCCTCTACCCATGTTGACTTAGATCATTCTTATTAGATCAGACCGGTTGACGTTGACAGGGCAGCAGTGACTACAAAGAAATATATATAAGTGATCTAAGGTTAGCATAAAGTGAGAGCACAAGAAAGCTATTTGATAAGTAAATTAATAGATATTTAGGCCACTTTGGCTTTCATTCATAGCAATAATAGCTCACCTCTGCTCTCAATAACTTGGTCGCTGGCCAAAGCCAAACTTGTTGAGTGGGTCAAGTGGTCAGGGAGTCTGTGTTATTATTCAATATGGTATAAACAAGGAGACTTCATCTATTTGATACTCTTTTCACAATCATCATTTCTTTGGATTGTAGTTTTGGAGTGCTGAGTGTGGGCCATGTGGCCCTTGATTTCTGTTCAAGAGGATTTCATCTTTGGGCATGGCATCTCTCACTGTTCTATCAAGTAAAGTTTCATTTACCATTTGAAGGAGTGTGTATTGAACTGCGCATACTTGTTGTGGCGATAATTTCAGACTGGGTTGATAAACCTCAAGTTCAAGTGACGTGAGAAATATCACAACGCAATGAGGAACCCCTAAAACGCCCAACTTTCCTGAGACCGACAGTTCACAGCCACACAATACACCATTGTTTACATACTGAATAGGCCCACTCAAGTGTACAGTTAGTGTGCCTTCCAGAAAAAAGTGACGTCATGCCTGATTTGCAGTCACTTACAGAAAACCAGGAGATGGCCAGAGCGGTCCGAATGATCCCATTAAAATCTCAAATTTAAGAAGCCACCAGCTTCTAATTTGTATGTCAGTGGGTTTACAATGACAGTAACATTTCATCTGAGTCAAAAAGGAAAAGAAACTTGACACAACAAATTGATGTTGCACTACCACTTTAAGCATTTCATTGATGACCCATTTTGCAATCTTGTGCTAAGCATCAGTCTTCCTCACTCCTACTTTCACTGCTAATCCCCACCTGCATTCAGAACTGCCCACCTTGTGCAAACCAACGGGTGCCATAGGCAGTCAGAAGAGTCGATTGTTATTTAATGGTATTAATTATTAAGAGAGTCGATTGTTATTTAATAATATTAATTGTTCTGTAAAGAAACAGATTGTATGTCAGATTTGGGCCCTCCTCCACCAATGATCAGTTGCGGTATCTATCAAAAGAATCTGTACTCAGATATAACAAGCCAATCAATGGTTGGAATATCGGATCAGAGAGGAATACGAGGTGGTTGGTTGTGGGTTAACCATGGACATGCTACATACCTTTTCCTGCACATGAGAAACCAATTTTTGGACTTATTTTGTACTGTTGGTAGCAGTGAAGTGGTTAACCAATACCTGACAATGTTTGACTTTTTTTTTAGATAGCTGTCTGATCCGCTGTTTACCTCGGAATTTCAGATTGAGAAATTCAGTGGCACATTTGGGCAGTGGATAAAAGAGTAGAAAAGTTCTTGTCTAAGCTTCAATGACATAGCTTGATTTAGTCTGGCTACTAAAGATTGTGAGCAGATCATTATTGAAAACAATTATCTTATATTGACACTTCCTTTCATTTCACATTAGGTGGTATTGTGCATATGGTATGTCGCAACAAAGAGAGAGGAGAAGCAGCACTGAAAGAACTCAAGGAACAATCTGGCAATGAGGTTTCCATATTTGTCTCTTTTTGTTTCCCCATATTTTATTAATCACAGCATGTTATGAAAATTTTCACATATCCTCAGTTTGAGAGAGGCTCTCATTTTTTTTTCCACTATAAATGATCAAGGTGAGGTGTAAAATCTGGTTCTCATATAAGGAAAAATAGTTTGTCTTTTTTTTTAAAATAGAGCAGAGTCTATACAATTTTTAGACTGCATTTGAATGATGAAACAAGGAAATAAAAATACTAGGAAAATTGTACAACAGTGGCAAGTCTTTAAAGTTAACAATGTAATTGTTATGCATTAATGAGATTCTCCTTGAGACAAGTTTTAGATGTATAGAGCTACATTACTTGTTATGATATAGTGGAGAAAGGAAGGAGATTTGGTTGTACAAATCATGAGGTGTCTTGAAATTCATTGTAGAACTTCATTTTACCTTCAGAACATCCACCTTCATCTTGTGGACTTGTCAAGACCTAAAGAGATCAAAATATTTGCCGACACATTCAAGAACAGTGGGCAACCTCTTCATGTGTTGGTGAGTAAAATTCTATGCTAGGTGGCAGTTATGTCACATAGGTTCACACTCTGACACACAATACCAAAAAAGAAAAAAAAAATTGAAAATCTCCTGTGAGGAAGAAAAGGAAATATAAATTCTTTTTTAAAAAAGTGTCAGCATGATGATATAATCAAGGACCGTGGGACAAGATTGTTTGTCGCAAGTTTCTCATACAAATGGAATGCTCTGTCTTGGCTGATCAGTCTGTACTTACACTTAGTAAAAAAGGACAATAAGCAGAGCCCTTTTGTTATGGAAATCAGTGTGGTGATTGTAAAGTAAAGATGAATGTGAAGATCAGTTTTCACCATGAGCTAAAATTCAGTACTAAAAGTGGATGAAAAGATTCTGTGAAAGATTTACGTCCAACAGAGACAAATGTTAAGATTCTTAGTTCTATATCATGATCAAAAGTTAATCGATCAATAGCTGAGTAATGTGCCTAAAGACAGCTATTTGTGAGAAGAATTTTAAATACAGTCAGCTTGAGCTGGATTCGGGGAGACCTCTTGTCTAGAGGATAGTAAAAATTGCTATTTTTAAAACATTCATTGTTGTTTTTTGTTTTGTTTCTTGCACTGAATGAAGGAAAAATTATAGTTAGCTATCAAAGTATAAGAATCAGAGATTGAAAGTAAAATAGCTTTCATCCTATTGACCTCAGATAGCTCTGGTCTTATTTAATTAATTAATTTCTTGTTGTTTTTTTTTTTTTTGTTTAGCATGACAATCATCATATAGTTTCATGAACAATAACTTGCTTTCAACTCATAGATCAACAATGCTGGTGCCTTGATGACGGGAGACAAACGGCAAATGACAGAGGATGGTCTGGAGACAACTTTTGCCACAAATTCACTTGGCGTTCACATTTTGACACTGGGCCTTTTGCCAATTCTAGAGCAAGCTGAGGATCCCAGAGTGGTGAGTTTTGCTTGTTTGAACCAAACCCCCAACATTATTTAGTGGTCTCCAATAGTAGCTACCTTTCATTTAAACTCTCAATTTACTGAGTCAAGTTGCAAAAAAAAAGAGCCCAAACACTGGCTTTGCATTATAAACCCCAGTACTAAGAGGAAGATCAAGTGCCATTCTAAAAATTTTACAGATGAATAAGTAGTCTATGAATTGGTCACTGGAAGAAAATCCTGACGTATTTTAGTCTCAGACGTTATACTAGTGTATATTTCGGACATTCCCTATACCACCTAGCAGTCTACTAAAGCATCTGGGAAAGGCTGGGTGGAAGGCACTAGAACAGGTGGAGACAGTAAAACATAGTTGGAGGACATTAGAGATTAAACAGGCACATCATTGAAGTGGTGGCCTATGTTTTATATAAATATTTTTCTTGTTGTTTCTTTTTTTTGTATTTTTGTCATCTTTGTCTTCGTCAAGTTAAATTTGTAAATTTGATTTTATTTGCACTAGATCATTGTGACTTCTGGTGGTATGCTGGTTCAGAAACTTGACCTGAGTGATCTCCAGTTTGAAAAGATGAACAAATTTGATGGCACCATGGCTTATGCTCAGACCAAAAGACAGGAAGTGGTGATGACAGCACAATATGCCAAATCCTATCCCAAAATCCACTTTTCCTGTCCACATCCAGGGTGGGCTGATACACCAGGTAAGAGTTAATGAGAAATCTATTTAGACAGGATGGCCCTCTCTTTGTGTTTGCTGTATATATTATAGATATGGTTGATTCTCAGAACTGTCTCCCACTGTTTGTCAAAATTAAAACTATTTTCTTCAGAGTCAATAAAGTTTAGCAGGTGCAGTTTGTAGCCTATTGCTTAAATTATTAGAGTTTCATGAAGATCATACAAAGTTAAATGAACTTCTATTTATCCTCAGAAATTTGCATACTATTTTCAGTTTTGTGCAAAAATGAAAATATAAGAACAAAAAAAAACAGAGCTCATAAACTCATAATCACTGGTTCCCACCATTTAGTTGTGCTTTGTTAAGGTTGATGAAAGAAAATAACCTGGATTTTACAGAATCAGCAGGCAATCACTATTGACAATAAAAAACTGTAATACCTGAAGTGGCATAGTAAGTTTTCTGATAAGTTCATTCAAAATTCTCGTGACTTCAGTTTCACTGTTCTTGAACATGTTGGACCTACAATAAAAGAATCATTATTTCGTTGATGTATTTTTTTATCTAGGTGTGGAATCCTCAATTCCTGATTTTTATCACAAAATGAAGGACCGGCTGCGTAGTGTGGAGGAGGGAGCTGATACTGTTGTTTGGTTGGCAGTCTCCCCAGCTGCCACAAAATTTGACAGTGGATTGTTTTTTCAAGGTACGGTATATAGTGTTGTTCATTATGTTGTCTGTTGTTCTCCCCCCTCCCCCCCCCCCCCTTTTTTTGGACGTGGAACTTTGCATGAAATCTGGTTCCTAGGGAATTTATTGGAAGGAGCATTTTGAGGGATGAAGAATGATTAGTGATGATAATAGAAAGGCAGGTGGTGTCATAGTACTTATTCTTGTACAGAATGGCTCTTAACACTTCATCATTATTACCACTTCAACAAACTTAGGAGAAACATTCACATAGGTTTTCACCCCTCTTAGGAAGCATATCAGGCAGCTGTCTGTCAGGAACTCTGTCTGTAGGCAAGTACCTATTTTAACCTGGATTAAGTCAAGGTAATCTTCTTTCTCACTGATATAATTTGTTTCATATTGTTGAGTGAAAATGATTTTCCATACATCATAAGTCACCAAGTTAAATTTAAGTGATGTTTCTGCCATTTTCTTTGTTGGAAGAAAGGCTATTGTGGTATTTTATTCGGATCTGTTCACAGATCGCAAGCCAGTGTCCACACATTTACCTCTTGCATGGACAAAGTCATCCCCAGAAGAAGAGAAGAAACTGATGGAAAAACTAGATGAGTTTAGCAGACAGTTTGGAACTGTCTAAACTCACATGGAGTTCTCTGCTTTTCTATAGTTGAAAAACTTGATCGCTTGATAATACTTTAGTGTCAGGGATTGACTGAAGAGGTGAGAAAAAGTCACATAAAATAAAACTCGATCTGTGAGAATTATGTCTGATATTGCCTTGTGTATCTCTACAAGACCAGAATATGCCATGCAACCAGATATAACATGTTGGATGTCAAATTTTTCATTGGTGTTAACAGATAGGGAAATAAGTGAACATTATTATTTGTTTAGTTTCGACTTCTAATCTTAAATATTTATGTTCAAAATTAACTCCTGTGGACCCACAGCTAGTTAAATCTGGTTTTTTTTTGTTGTTTTTTAAATCATCTTTGGTCAAGGACCTCTTTCACCCTGTCGTATCAGACACAACAGCACCAGTGTCCCAGTTGATTATAAAGCACAGATAACAAAGAATGTAACACAGCTTCTCAAGCCAGGTTGTTACCTGTTTGTGATTATTTTATGATTTTAGTATGATTGTTATTTTTTCAGAGCCCAGAATAATTAAAGAAGTGATACACATGAGTTGGGGACTTTCATGGCAACTTTGTAGTCCCTATGTGATAGCTTTGTGATTATACTGAGGATAATGGCCAAAGCCCTGAAGAATTGCAGAACTGTTGAATATCCATTGTCATAGTCACTGTCATGTCATTGGTATAAGGTGGAAATTTTCTTCTGATTAATTCTATTTATTATTGATCTGTTGCATTCAGTAGTTCAAAAGACTTGAGAACTACGGAATCTTTGACTTGAATTTTAGCACACTCAGAGAATTGCAGGATAAGACTTACTGTTCCCCTTGCAGAAATGTAAAACATTTATGATGTTCAAATGTCATTCTGAAAATATAATAAGTTGTGAAGAATAAAACTGCCAAGGGGCTTTAGTCCAAAAGTACTGTAAGAAAACAATAGAACATTTTTCCCTCAAATTTTGTGAGTTTGCGCCTCATTGTAAAGGAAAAACTTGTTCATTGAATTGAAACAAAGTTGGTTATATTCCACTGCATAATGCGGTTTAGGATATTCATTAAGTTATGTCCTGAACATTTTTCACTAGTAATATAGATTTTAGAGCTTGTATCCCTAATTGAACTTTTGTGAAAGATGTTGAGATGTTGGGAATAAGCCATATAGATTCATATTTGGCAACATTTTCCATTTTTTTCTGGATTAGGGGTGATCTGACAATTTAAAAGTGTTATTTGCACTGACTGTAGTCTACAACAGAAGTCATCATGAAGAAAAAGAAGACCTGAGATTTATGGCTCCCATTACTATATGATGAGCTTATTTAAGTGAGTTTACAATAATACTCCTGACAGACAGATGGACCAAAATAGATTTGTATATTGAATGTTAGTACTGTAACTACCACTACGGTTCCTTTTGTCTGAGCAGATGATGGTAGCAGTTTGTATTTTGCATCAGAGAATTGTAAGACTGTTCTAGGTAATGCATGTTCCCCAATTAAAAAAAAAACATTAAGTGTAAATTGCAATTTTGTGCTTTTTGTGATGCCAGATAATTCTGTACATTAAATGTGACCAATATGATGATAGTGATCTGTTCATCTTATTTCATACCTTAATGGGATGGTAGTGCTAAGTCTGACAGATATCACGCTGTATCCATGAAATATATTGCAGCTTTTTATAGCTGAGGAATATATTTTTTCACACTGCAGTTGTGCTAGGAGCATGAGATATCATGCTACAGCTGTGAAATATATTGCTTCTATCTTCAGCCAGAAATATATTCGATCATACCATGCACGGCTTTTCAAACCCACATCAGAGCGTTCCTTTAGTTGCCCGCCGCCCGAGTCATAAATCAGCAGTTAATGTGACAGCTCGGGGGAATTCCCCTCCAAGGTG
>JBCEWB010656631.1:0-17542 GCA_039654565.1 Peronia peronii
GAAAGGGTGGAGTTAGGGGAGGGATTAGAGGAAGACATTGGTCAGTATGGTGGTCAATTTGGGCCTGCATTGTGTCATTCTGAAGCTAAGGAGGAGTCTCTATAGTCAAAACAAACACCCTGAGGTTTAAGCAGTGGCGCTGGCGATGCAGATTGACAAGCGGGCAAGGTGCGCCGCAGGGCGTTGCAGCCCTTAGGCTGGGTTGCAGTTCTAGAGTTAAAAATAGAAGACTTGTACATAACACCATGACAGATGTGAAATAGTGATGACACACACACCCTACACCTTGGAGTCTCTGCCATGCCATCATCAACGAAGCCGAAAATGGAAAGACAGAAACAAAAGATATCATTTCCAGGTGGCAAATTTAAGTCTTTTCTTTTAAAGTAGAAATGAGCATCAGTTTCTTGTACATAACTAAATGATGACAATTCACAACTAAAAATAAATATAATATATTGATTAAATAGTCATAGAATTAGAATGAATATTTGTTAAATTGCTTAGAATCGGTTTCTCTCTTTCAGCCATGCTTTAATTCGGAGCCGTCTATTGCGTGAAAATGGAAAGTATATTCCCAAACAGTCATTCTTGGCTCGCAAGAGTTTCTTCAATAATGAGGAACGAGGATTTTTCAAGACAGAAAAAAGAGAATCTCAGGCAAAAAATCCAATGACAGGTGAGACTGGTGTTTAAAAATAGTTATTTTTTTGAGCACTCATCAGAGAAGAAATGGTAAATCTTGTTCTTGTTAGAAGTATGATTCATTTTGTAGACAGTTTTAGTTGTCATTTCATGATATGTGTTCATATACCATTTTCATGTGAATGATCATTTTTTAAAAATATTTGAATTTTTTTATGTATAAAACTATAATGTAGTTTGTTATGCACAGCTTGCATTTTAAATTATGCTGGTTTGAAATTAAACTTCAAAAAGACATATGAATGGTATAAAATTTATTTCATGAAATCTGTTTATTTCTTATGAGATTTACAAAAAAGGCAAAGACAGTCTGATACAAGAAGCCAAGCACTTTTCCTATGCATTTTATATTGCAGATCCATCTATGATGACCGATATGATGAAAGGCAATGTCACCAATGTCTTACCAATGATTATTATTGGAGGATGGATCAATTGGGCATTCTCTGGGTTTCTGACAAGTGAGTTGTACTTGAGACTAGAGATATTTTTTAGTTTTAAAAAGCATAATATGGGCAGCCGCAATCAAAGCAAGAGGTTGTTTTTTTTATATCTGTGGCTGTAGTGCAATTATAATATCGTCAGTGGCAAAGTCAGTCTGGTCGCTGGTTAAGCTTTCCACACAATAGTTCTTGTAGGAGCTGAATTAATGATTTGCTGACTGAATGCCAGATTCAGTACGAAGTTTTCATTTATAAAATGCAAGTCTGTTATGTCTACATAGTGATTTGAAAACAATCAATTTTTTTCAAAACCAAAGAGAGGGAGCGGTACCTGAAAACTTTTTTTTTGGGGGGTGGGGGTCGGTTTTGCCCCTAAGTCATTTTACTGTGTGCATGTGTAATTGGCATGTCCCTTTAAATTTGCTAGTATATCTGGTTGCCATGAAAATGGCCACCATATTGGATTGCCCTGTTTTTTTTTTATCTGTTTTCTCTGTTATTACCACACCAAATTGTTCCAACCTTTACATTGATTTCTAGCATCTAATATCTAAAAAATAACATAAGGGAATATGTTTTGTTTGTAGTTTTTTTTTTAAATGAATTTTTGAAAAGACCATGTATCACAAATGTAGGCCTACAAAGTTGGCATTTTTATTGATTATTTTTTTTCTTCCAAAAGTAAAAGAGATATAATAAAAAAAGCCTTTGCCACTTCTTATATTTGTCAAGGAAAGTATGCAGGCCAAATACGATGAAAATATGTTGATATGTTTTGGAGGAAGTAGAAAAATAAGACAAAAAAACAAAACCAAAAACCAAAATCTAATGACTGTAAAATACATGGCAGAACTTCAGTACGCACAAAGCTCTACAATTTGGCAGGGAGGACATCAAAGTAACCATGGACCATGAAATATGAAGCCTTCTCGTTCTAATACCTCCTGGAAGGCTTGATTCTGAAATATTGCCTTGGCTTCTGTATTTGCTGTTTGATAAGCTAATAATATACTCTTGTAGAGACATTTCCTTTAGGTCACTTCAGTGAGTCTGACTGAAAAGCTCCCCAACCTAGTCCAGTGGTTTTTCTTAGCAGTAGAAATCCTTGCAAGACCCATGTTCAATGTAGCAGGTGCTGTTATCAATAGGAGCAGAATAGGGTTGACAGTACCACGTTTTCCCTGAAGTTGAAAGGTAATTTTGCTAAATTTTGTTACCCCCCCCCCCCCCCCCCCTTACAAAAAAAAATCTGTAATAAATAATTTTTTAGTCATAGGAACATTTTGGGTCTATAATCTGATATGGAAATGATTACTTTCTAAAAATACAAACTAAAAATAATCGACATTTTGACACCAAGCTGGCCTATCCAGATAATCTCTTCCCCCCCCCCCCCCACACACACACACTAAAAATTGGATAGAATTCAAGAAAATGTTTGCACCAGAAATTTGTGTGTGTGTGTGTGTGATGAAGAGATCTTTGAACAGCTGTGTTTCTGGGTTTTATATCATTTTCATGAGTTGTCATAGAACCTTCATCTGTTCAATGAAAACAATTATATGTGTATTAGCTGGTGTTTCAACTGTGTCCTAACATGGAACATGATTTTTTTTTTTTTTTTAAATCTTTATTCCATGATGATACTTTTTAGTATTTTTTTTTTTTGCTCTCCTGCGCTTGATTTCCTCTGTCAGATTATTGCAGTGTTATGTTCATTTGATTTTTCTTCCAGCTAAAGTTCCATTTCCCCTCACCTTCCGCTTCAAGCCTATGTTGCAAAGAGGAGTAGAATTAATAACTTTGGATGCCTCATGGTAAGTTTCTGCATGCCAAAACAGACTTTGTTTTTTAGGTAAATATGATATACCTGCTGCCTCATTTTCTTGGAGAGTCTACAGAAATTAGTAAGAATTAGAAAGTCATTACATTCATGCAGACTTCCTCATTTAATGAACTCTTATTTTTTAATGTGGTCTCCCTCTAAGAACCCTCCGCCTAAGAGCCCGGTTCACCTAAGAACCAGCTTCTGCTGCGAAAAGGAATTTTTTCTCTATAATTTACCCCTCTAGGAACCCAGCTCCCGAATAAAATATCCGCCTAAGAGCCCAGTGTTGGGCCAAGACACATGAGTTCTTATGGTGTAATTTCACATCATATCATCCACTTGAGAGAAACACACATTCCTAGATGTGCAGTAAAATGGGGATGGGGTGGAGAGAACAGGTAGACAATGGAGTGAAAGTGATGGTTGATGTATGACTGCATAATCAGGCCACATTGTGGACTACAGTGTCAGCATTTCTTTGTTTGACAACATGTAAGACAGCACTTGTGATTGGCTCTGTGCATAAGGAGGAGTAAGTTTAGCTTCCTGACTGGTCAGTTTTGCTACTTTGGTCGGTCTGTAAACACTTAAGTCATTCGTGTGATTGTCTAGAAAACAGTATAGCAGTATCACGTTTTCAACAGTGATACTGTTGTGTGAAAACTCACTCGACGTTTAAATGCTGGACAGTATTGGCGTAATTTTACACTAAGATAGAGTCAGGTCAGACTCTGTCAGCTACTGGTAAATTGTAGCCCAGTACTATCCTGTCGTAGAACCCCTGGCTATAGGTAAATAGCCCCACTGCCTTGTGGGTGTCTTGGAAAAGTCAAAGACTAAGGGAGTAAACCCTAAAAGAAAATCCGGAGTGGAGCGCCAAAGGCGGTTGGTTGGCTTTCTTCCTCACCTTCCGGCAACTCCTGCAGCTGCGCTGGTACCAAACTTTATTGGTTCATCCTTTCCTTTGGACCCTACCAGCAAGGCCGAGAGGGGGAACTTGATGTCCGGGCAGCCCAAGTTCTCCATATACTCCCTTCCAGGCATGTAGCGCACTGGAGAAGACACTCCAGTGTCCTTGCAAGACTTCAGCAAAACATGGGAAGTAGCAATTACCGGTTAAAAGCTTATTCCGATTGGCGTAGGAAACGAGCGCCTGGAGCTACTTTCAACGGTGGGAGAGATCATCATGTCTCACTGGACAGCTACCACCCGCCTCAAGCTGGGCAGCCCCCAGCCACTTAGGTGCTGTCCCACCACAGCTTGCCTGCCTTGCTGGGTGCACAGGGTTTAGAGACTTTTTTTGTCTCCTGCCCGGTGACCGGATTCTTTAGCGGAGACCACTGTAGTAGTCTTAAGCCATTGATTTTTTAATCTGACTTATTTTTCAATGTTTTGCAAAGAGCATATAAGCCTACTAGTTTTTATGAGAGTAATAAATAGTTATCCAGATAATTTCAGTTGCAATATTTTTATTAGCATGTCTGATAACTTAAGACTATGTAGTGAAATGATATTGTTATTTCCAACAACTTTCTGTGGTAAAATTAATGTTTTGTGGCGCTACCTGGTCTTTTTTCATCTGTCTTCAGAAATCTTTGGCTGAAATAAGTGATGTGTGATTTGTTGATGCTTAGCCAGTTTTCTGCTTTTGTTTTGAAATGGTATCAGTTGAGATTCTTGCTTCAGTCGTTCTTCTTCTAAGGAACACGATTTTGTTTTTATAGTACATGAAGATAAGGCCAGTGTCAGAAATGAGCACTCATTGAATATGTGTCTTGGGTTAGTTATCCAAGCTTTCTGTGAAACTGTCATTTATAGGTGTTTGACACATAAATTTCTGCTGTGTAAAATTTTTTTTTTTGACCAGGAGTCCCAGATATGGGTGTCAGTCTGGCATGATTTGTCTAGGCAGGGATTCAGAATATGGTAAAATGAAATATGCTGTGTTGTTTACCCAAGTTATATAACAGTTCATATTGAAATGTCTTTCTTTCATGATTGTAGGGTGAGTTCGGCATCCTGGTATTTCCTCAATGTGTTCGGCCTACGTAGTATGTACACCCTCATCCTGGGGCAAGACAATGGTAAGCATCTGGTCATTCTTTATGCTGAGTTTCATTGTTTGATTACAGCTTAGGAAAAACTTTTATTCTCAATTGTTTTGTTGACTGTATTGTTCAGATTTCATTTTTTTTTTTTTTTTTTGTGGAAAGTGTTAAAAGACTTCAATCTCAATGGATGCAACACATGGTCAACGTTGTCCCCTTTTCTTTTGTCCACAAAACACTGTGTTTTCATGATGGCTATCACTTTTTCATGCATGTTTTTTCTCAGTGAAACACTTGGCTCTTACTGATCTATTTTGTTTTGATTGGCCAGAGCTGGTTGCTTTGGCAATGTTTTGTTTGACTGGTGACCACGCAGGTTAAAGAATAATAATTTCTACGTAAACCCTATAAATGACCATTTGCTCAACCTGATCTCTCTTAAATTCCCATCCCTGTTCCACGATAGCCAGCGAAGAGATTGGGGTGTAGTCAAAATCATTTATTTCTTCCAATGTGTTAATTTCTTATGTTAATTTTAGGCTGTAGTATAACCCTTTTATTTCTTTTATCTTATAGTTGTTACCTTATTCTTTTTTTTCTTTGGTAGTTGTTACTCTTCTCCTGTAATTGTTACACCTTTCGTGTTTTTATACAAGAATGAAGTATGGAACATGGTAAGAGTATTCCCAAGCTCATATTATGAAAACTACAAAGAAAAAAAAAATCAAAAATGAGAAATTGAAACCACCAACTTAGTGTCTTCTTCTTTCTTGTTCCAGCCGCTGACCAGACCAGAGCTATGCAGGATCAGATGTCTGGCTCGGCAATGATGGCACCGCCAGATCCCATGAAAGCATTTAAGGCAGAGTGGGAAGCCCTGGAGGTTGCCACACATGACTGGGTTATGGAAGGGGTGGAGGAGGAGCTGACAGGAGGCATCGTGCATCCAGAGACGATATACTTGAGAACAAAAAATTAAGGCCTTGGTAATTAGATCTATAAGATTACATGAAATACTTGGGCACTACCTTCTCTCTGGGTCCTGGTACAAATATTTGGTATACGGAATACATTCTAATAGCCTTAATCCACTGAGTGTTACATATAGAGTCTTTATGGTGTGGAGGGGTTGGACATTGATTTGGGTACTGTCATAAAATGATAGATTTGAGATAGTAATATTGTTATAAGACCCCTAAACCTATACATTTTCTGAAAGGGAGTGGATGAGGAATATCATGATGCAACTTTTTTCGGGGAAAAAAACTGCATGATGTGACCTTGACCTTTACCTCTGAGTGCATGCTCTGTATAAAGTAAAAATATTCACTTTCAAATTGCATTCAGTTCCTATATTTATCAATATAACTTGTTCAAAGTGGCCAAATTGGTTAGATATTTCATTTACCTTTCAGAAAATATATAGGTTGTAGGGGTTTCTATTACAGGTATGCCTTCAGGGGTCATTTTTAGTAAAAAAAAATCATGCTTGGCTGAAACGAACAAAACTAGACAGGAAAATGAAAACAAACAAAGCACACAGAAAATGTTCAAACAGACAAACCAACAGTAGCCATTCAGAATTCTGATATATAATAAACATATATAGGCTTAAATTCCTTTATTCCCGACCCCTGCGCCTCTTCTGAAGACCCTGATCCGTTATGTGCTGGAGATTGGGCTCGCAGCCCTCATGGCATCTGACCTTGCAGGCAGGACACCACCGTCTAGATCTCTTCCTGCCTGTGCTCTTTTTTTATGTCAGTGACCCGGGCACTACAAATGAAACAGTCCATTTCTTTCTTTCCTTCAAGCCGCACAAGTCCGTGGACCACAGGAGCTAGAAGTGGAGTCGGTGGGCGGGAAGTTAGTGGGTGAGGATTTACTGCCTCGGTCTCACTGCAGAGTGACTCCACGATACGGATAATAAATTTGTCTCTTGTCATGGGATGCTCAGTGTCCATGGAATAGAGAAGATAGGAGTTCAGGATGGCTATATCAATTAGATTATGAAACACCTTCTTCCAGTAACGACGAGTTGATCGTTCCGCAGCATAATGACATATCTTCTTGTCGCTAATGTCCGCCCCACCCATGTATGAGTTGTAGTCATAGATGGCAGGTGGCTTGCTTTTTTCCTTTCCCTTGATGATCCTCGTCTCAAGACCAGCTTCATAGGGTCCACTGGAGAGCACACATACAGGCTTAGTCTGTGACTTCTCTCGATACACTAGACAGAGCATCGTACCATTCTCCTTTCTGAAGAATCGGGTCTGACCAGCGTCTAATTTGTGTCCAATGGTTTTCGGCAATCCCTTGAAGTTAGCTCTCACAGTGCCAGTCAGAAGTGTTTTGTTCTCATAAAGAAAGTCTCCTAATCTAGATTTGATATAAAAATTGTCTGTAAAAAGATGATACCCTTTGTTGAGCAGGTTGCATGCAGTCATCAGTCTCTCGACAACGCTAAAAGCCTGCCCCTCCTCATGTCTCACATCGAAGTCTTTGCCACTGTAGAGTTCCATGTAGAGGACGTACCCATTGACATCACAAAGCTCAAATTTTTTGATACCGAAACGAGCATGTCTCTTCTTAGGCATGTACAGAATGAATACCACCCGATTTCGCATTCCAATCATACTTTCATCTGTGCTTATATTCCGTGAAGGTGAGTAGTGAAACTTGGACAGTCGGTTGATGTGGTCAAGTAGCATGCGAACTTTACACCATGGATCAAAACTTGCCTCACCTCTCTGTCTTTCTGTCTCTGTATCATTCAGGTGTAACATCCTAGAAATCAACATGAGCATGTCATAACAGAGTTGTAGAAAGGCGTAGCCTGTGACGGACAAATGGTCCAGTAATCTTTTAGGCTCTTCTTTTTTGTGAGACCCATGTTTATTATCAGGCCAATGTATTTCTTCAGCTGCATGACTGTTACACCTTCTGCTTGCCATCTACTATATCTTGACTTGGGGTACTTCCTCATCCACTGTTCAGTGCTGTCTGAGTGAAGAAACTGATCGGAGTAGCGGTTTGTTTCTCTGCGCAAGGCCCTCCAGAACTCCTCATTGAGGAACAGAAAAGAAATACTGCTCAGGCGTTGCACAATCATCTGGAATATTTAGAGTTGATGTGGGTCTCCTAACAGTAAAGTTTATACCAACTGGATCTCTAAAACCTGACTCAGTTGTGACTGGAACCCACCCATTGTCCACGTGGTTAGTTCTAGTTTCTGTGGCAGCATTTCCATCTCCCCTACCACCCATGGACCGAGATCTAGATCTTGATCAACATTGTCATCCGAGTCACTACTGGCATGCTACTTGAATCTGAGCTAACATCACCGTGAGGAATCTGAAAATCGTTGTCAGAATCACTCTGATCCTCATCTAAAAAGACAGAAAACACGTTTCTATTTGCTGTGTTGCTTCTCTGAGGCCTCATACCCGATGTCCCAGGCTGTGGACCACTCATTTTTACCTCAGATTTTGCCGATGAAAAAGTGTTGGTTGTGCACTCAAAAACAGCTACAATCGTCTATTGTGAGCTTTGACCTGGAAGTTGATTTATTACTAAAGGGAAGTGACTATTTGTCCGGCAAAATTTTTCGTGCCCCGAGGTTCTTTGGCTACATATACGACCAGCCGTTTTTTTCGCCGTAACACCACAGAAACTGGCCGATCGGCCGAAATTATCGGCCGACAACACTATGTGAATTAAGTGACCAAGTATAATAATCGCAGTATTGATATATGCCATTGATATGCAGTATTGATATATAACCTGTAATTGCAAGTAGTATCTGTTGTCTCGGCTGTATGCACGACTCTCAAGTAGCATCTGTTATCTCGCAAGTAGTATCTATTGTCTCGGTGGTATGCACAACTCGCAAGTAGTATCTTTTATCTCGCAAGTAGTATCTGTTGCCTTGGCCATATGCACAGCTCGCAAGTGGTATCTGTTATCTCACAAGTAGTATCTGTTGCCTCAACGGTATGCACAGCCGAGGGTCCCAGCAGGTTAAGGACAGGGGTTGGTCTAGTTCATTTCGATTATTAGAGTGGAACAGTCCTACCACATGCTAGGTTCATTTTGCTAAACTAAATAAGACAACACCAATAAATAATCAACCAAAAAAGTTTATTAGTCATTTGAAACACTCAGACAACGCCAACATAGTAACTAATCTACATTATTTTGTCCGGGCAAATATACATATTAGCAATCGTATCCATATCACTATATAATTGGAAGGCAGTAATCGATATGTGCCCGGGCGCCATAGTAGAAATAGACCGGGACCGCAGAGAGAAGGTAGTGCCAATAGTTGAATGTGCTTGGAACTTTTCAAACTTGTATGGACTGTGTACTCTCTGCTGGAGTATTTCATCCTTATTTTACATTTGTTTTTTTCCTGTGGTAATTTATGGATTTGTAACACAATAAGTGTCACATTTTTGTAATTTACAGTCATTGCATTTCAGTTTTATGTTTTCAAAGGTACAGGTGTTTTAAATTTGATTACTGTGTTTTAGTTTTTTGACAATATTTTTCAAAGATAAATAGTTTAGTGTTTGAGATTTGATTATTCTAATCTGACTTAGGAGTAAGGTGTGTTAAAAATTCCACTGTAATATTTAAGAAATAAAGATTTATGTATTATTTTGTCATACTATTTAGTTATTGTGCCATTAGTTATCTCAAGACATGAATATTAGGGTATTGCTGTTTGTATGTGATAAGCAGTGAAAGTAAATGGTCATAAGATGTGAATTTGAAATTGTTTATTTAATATTTGGTGTGAATGAAATATTTGTAAGGACTGTTGTAAGCACTGGCGTGAGATAGAATTATAATCAAACTTGAGATGTGCTCAGCCGAAAGGCTCACATTAAAATGTGAACTTTTCTCCCCAACAAATTTTGTCTTGAGCAGATATTCGAGTAGTTAGCATTTTCATCATCTCACAATATGAGTGGAAGTGACATAGTTATTGCTCATCTTGCTCATTGCCTTGTCGTACATTTCATCCTGTTTAATTTTTAAAAATAAATTTACTCAGTCAACTTTTTACACACGATTTTCATCTTATGGGTTACAGGTAAATTTTGGTAACAGTAGCAAATCATGTTTTTTTAATTCAATGTCTTCATCAGATAGGTTGACTGTTTTGTTTGTGAGTGAGAGATAAATTTTGTAATTTCACCATCACTCGTTCACTTCTCTAGACAAACTGGCTAATAAGTTCATAATTATTATTTAGCAATTTATTATTATCATTATTTTTTAATGCACCATTTTTTCTAAAGATCATGTGATGAGTTTGCACTTTGGAATTTGGGGCATTTCAGATGTTGTAATCTGTTTTCATTGATTAAAGAATGATAATACACAGTGAACAACAACAACAAAAAAATGTTAAAAGTTTGTCTTCATTTCATCTCTGTGACATATCTGATTTGATATGTGTCCCACATAATATGATCTTATGACCTTTATAAAGTTTGAACAAAGACCGTGTGATACATATGGGATTTCAAATTCTTTTGGTAGCAGATAAAGAATTATATCTCACGTCAGTTGATTCAGCTTGAATAATTTTGAGAAAAAGTAATACGAAATGAGGGGTGAAATAGAAATATTGCTGCATCTCCTCTTGATGCCCGTAAAATTGAAAGAACAGTGTTTGTATCTTTTGGCAGTGCTCAGTGTTAGCGAAGATCAAGTCATGAACTATATGATGATACAGAGAAAGTATCAGGGTAAGAAATGAGGTTTTATAAGTCCTGGAAGTAGAATGAGTAAATCAGTTATCAATCATTTTTCAAGACTGGCTGCTGTGAGATCAGTGCAATCTACAATCTATCAGTGCAGTCTACAATGAGACTGAAACTTTCTCCAATGCCTCGACATCTTCAACTGTTCTTCTCCAATGCCCTACATCTTCAACTTTCTATGAAACTTTGAAATAGTCAACCAAATGTTTCCTTCTTGTTAGCCATCCAAGATCATCTTGTTTATAAATGTAACAAGCACAAGAACTGACCCATTGGCTTTTGTCTTTGAAAGGGTTAGCTCTCTCATTCACTGATACAAACAAGTGAATCTCATAGTAATTCTGCCATATACTGCCTGTGGAATCATTTTCATACCTTTATGCACATGGTATACTTACATTTGACTCCAGAGAGAGAACAAATTACAGGAACGTTGTGCATATGGTTAAATTTGTCAATATTATCATGAATAGAAGAATACCCTTCTTGAGGTTGGAGTCACACCCTGTTTCAGTGAAAAAGCAATCAGTGCTGACACAATTTAAAAGTGTTAATTCTTGCTGATTTTATTTCTCAGTTTATAAAACAAAATATCAAAACTTTCATTACTGTACAAAATTAACGAATATTCCAGTCTAATTATTCTATGTTTGAATTATGGGGATTCCTTTAAAATCCCTGTGAAGGTTGATGACATTCATGCAGAGACCAACTAAACAGGTGAACAAATAAACTGACAAGGAGCAAAAGCATGAGTGGCATTTTAATTTTGTTTTTATATTATTTTCTACACACATATAATTATGTCAGAATCCAATGTTTGAACACTGTCGTTGTGATTCATCAGTGGCGAGAAAAAATGATGAGTATGCAGAATCCAAAACCCTCTGCTGTGCCAGTACAAATATTAATTATAACGAATGCAAGTCAGTAAATATATAGTACATCATAACAATGGTAACAGTCACACACCGTGTAAGTCTGAACTTAGGTCAAGTTAATTTTTTTTGTCTTAAAATATCCCGTGGAAACCCTCTTTCATCATGCCTTTATATGATGCAAACTTATAGATGGAAAATTACAATATACAAGATTGCGCAAAGTGCATGTCTGTTTCCCAGCATGTTTGAGTACATCTCACTTTTGAAAGTAGAACAGCACATACCTTGTAAGAATGGGGTTGATGCAAAGCATGTCATTTCCTGTCATTTTTGGGGAGTGTAAAATGTGGTTATCTGATTATATGGATTGGAAGTCAAAATTTATTTTGAACATAATTGTTGAAAGTTAATGTATCACACTGTTTATATTCTGTAATAAAAATCAACACAGTGAAAAATGATACATTGAAATAAATGTTCCTGTTTTTCTCGAAAATAATAATTTCGAACTTGCACGGTATGCGACTGTTACCGTCAATAAATATGTTTTCAAGGCAGATACTGGAGTCTTGGTATGTTCATGCATTAATGCTGTATAAAAATATATAGAGAACTTGTCACTGCAAACAATAATAAGTAATAAAATCAATTTAGGAGAGCAAAAAATATCTACACAATTTTGGCACATCATTTTAGGTAAAAATATCACAGGAAAATATTTGGCCCCAGAGTTCAGTACATGTATGTCTGTTATCTATTTTTACTTTCAATGTTCAGATGTATGCTAGATTACTACCATAACTTTCTATTTAATCTGATATAAATCAATCAGGATGTAATAGTCAGAGAAACTGACAAGCCTAATGGATTGTTTTTTTTTTCTTGTGCACAACTGATGAATTATTACTGTCAAATTCCAATCCAAGTAACTAAGCTATCTATAAAACATGAACTGAATGCTGCAGTTCTAGATCAATGAGTAGACTTCTAGATCAGGGTTAAAATATATGGTCATAGATTTCAACACAACACAGCAATGCTTTTCTGGTCTTGAACTTTCCCACTGGTATTAAGGCCACTTTCTAACTGACAAGGATGAGACGTGACATGATGAAACCAAATGTTTGTCAAACCAGGGAACAGGAGAAATTATGATCATTTTCAACAGTGCGTACATTTTTAACGCACTTTTTGGGGGGGGGCACAAAACCTTTCTATGTCCATTTAAATATATTATAATTAAGTGAAAGTCCAAAACTAATTTCGTGACATGATCTAAATGAGAATTACTGAGGCTTAACAAAATTGATAGGGCATTTTTTTTTTACTCAATCCAGTTGCAGCAGCATGTCACCCCCATCTGTATGAGGTATAACTTCTGGAGGCTGACAGCCATTATCATATCAAAAATCTTTTATTATAAAATAACTTGTTAAGACTATTTTTACCTTTGAAACAAAATTCATCTTAGTTTCTACAGCCCAGCGTTTTCCAGAGGGAATCTGCTCTGTTCCTTTTTTTTTTTAAGAGAGCAATCACCCTGAAAACTGATGCATAAATGTTTTGCAAAACAATACACAATTTCACTGTGGGGACTTTTCTGTATCTTCAGTTTTCCAGAACTAGGAGTTTTAGTTGTAAATCTGGAAAATTGTGGTATTCCCTGATGTTGTGGATAAAAATCTGTGAAAAAAAGCAAGTGAAATACAATAACGATATGATCAGGCCTCCTTGCTCCGTCCATTGCTAGACCCCGCCCACTTTCATTCCCGCCCACTGTGAGTGAGCCAATCTGCACCCATTGTCCACTTCCCACAAGTAATCAGCAGAGTCAACCAGTGTTATTCTGTGCTACTAATTACTGCATGGAGAAGTAGATTATACACCTGATTTGGGCCCTCATCACATTGTTATTTGCCAATCATCGGCTTGTGTCATCTACAAAAGATTCTGGGTTCCGGTGCAAACATCTGATCAATAGTCAGAGTGTCAGATCAAAGGTGGGAGAAGAGCTGATTGATAGTAGGCTAACTGAAGATGTACCACAAATGTTTTCTCGCACATGAGAGACCCATTTTTGGATATACCTGATACCATTGGCAACAATGAAGTGGTTAAACAAATATCTGCATGACAGTTCTTCAGTATTGCATGAAAATATCATCAAAGCATACAATGAATATTAATACTAAAACTAGTAAAACAACCAGGTATATATATTACCTTTTTCCAGATGAAAAACAAGTTAACTGCCGTATCATAAGAAAAGAAAAGAGCTATAATACTTCATGTATATGCATGGCTAAGAGGATACACTTGAGCTTCACCAAGAAAGTTGACAATAATGCTGAACATGAAAAATGTTGTGATCTTTGTACTATAATTGTATTTGTGATCCATTTGCAAAGAAGTGATAAATAAGCTTTGCACTGGATAAGACAATCCCATATTTCATATGGGTCATAATATAATAATCCACTGTCAAGAGTAATATGCATAACACAGCCAGTTCTTTATAGCACTGACATTTCCTGTCTACTAAACAAGACAGAAGATGATTAAGATTTAGGATGTTCATGTCACAAATTGAACAGGCCCACTACTCTTTGATATATACAACAGCTGATATACAATGTTTTTATTTCGTGAGACATGTTACAATGTATTGAGAATTTGGCTACGTTTCTGCAATGGAACATAACTGAAGAAAATAAATATTAAAAAAAAAAAAATTTTAAATGGAAAATCACAGAGTTCTCCACATGCTCATGGTCACTGCTGTTGGGCTAAAGCCATCGTCTTTCATTTGTCTTTGTGTTGTACTCATACATTTTACCTGTGGCTGAAAAGTATATAGAGAAAAATTCATCATTTAGTAAACAAGAACTCTTGTGTGAAATATGACAGCAAAGTCTCTATCATTACGACATGAGGACCTTTAAGAGAATGGCTGCTCTCTACATATAATACATGTATTTTAATTTATCAGAGGAAAAATAAAACAACTGCCAAGAATTACATCCAATAAATGACCCCTGTACTTTTCTGCACTTATATAAATTACATAATACTGTATAGGGTAGCTGGGAAGTACAAATGAGGAAAGCCAGGCAGAAGAAAAGATAGACTGACAACATCCAGAAATAGACAAAGAAAACATTTGTAGACCCCCTAGGCTCTGGCCCACAACTGCGGCAGATGGAGAGAAGGCTAGTGCATAACTCATCAAGAGGTGCCCTGATGACACTAGATGAGGTCAAAGGTTAACAAGAATATATGTAGATTTTATAGAATGAAAGCATGAACCCTTACCATTAATTTACCAATAACAAAGAAGAATGAAGCATACTTAAAGTTAGCAATTTTTTTGTTTTGTTTTTTCACTTTCAGTGCTGCTTGAACAATTCTAAAGTCATTTTACTACAATAGCACATGTTTGGGCAAAGTTGCTGTCACTATATACCTCCTTTTTTAAAAAAAATGTCTTTGGTAAATTATTTATGTAACAAAGTACATGTATAAAAACACTATCAGCTTTTCATAAAATTCAGTTCTATTTCATATACTTAATTATTCTGGGGTATTCCATACATGTAGGTAAGCCAGAGAAAATTGCAGACAGCATATCGAGCATCAAGACAGTAGAAGTGAAAGAGGAATCAAAAAGGGTGGCTACATTTCCTCACAATGATCATAGGCTTTTCCATCAAACTGTCTGTTAATGTTGTAATCTGGATTCACATTATCATTACTGGCTGAAATGAGGATGGAGCGTGGAGATCTTTCAGCTGATGGAGAGTTGAGATTGTTGGTATCAGCAGTGTTGGTAGCTGTGCTGACACGCTGTGGAAAAAACAAGGCAAAAATCACCATCTGGCTATTCACTATACATGTAGTTCAGTAATCAATTGTATGGTTCACTATGGCTCACTACCAAATATGATATGTCAAGGCAAATGCATAGTGGTCCACCCTAATCAATTACAATGATTTACAATCCATTATACACCATCAATAACACAAAACACAATTTAAAATACATCTATATGATGTAAAACGAATTAAGATGCACTATGCTGAAAGATGACACTGTTTATGACACAAATTACTGAATGTGTAATGATGTAATGTATTTGAAATGGCATTCAGTTTAGGATGCTCTTCTCTGAAACTGCTTCACAGCTTTATAGATCAATGGATGAAACACATTGCTTTCTCTCCAACTGAGACATTCCTTTGATTTTATGATAAGACATCATTAAGATCTCAAAAATAAATCTATTCAAATTTCAATTATAAAAGGCCTTGACAACAGAGTATGGACATTCTATTATAATATTTTTGAATGAGTGCTAAACTGATAATTTACAACAGGACATGTTTTTTATGTAGTTTCAATTGGTATCTATATGAAGATCTTCATCATGATAAAGGACAGAGTGTAGTCTGTCTCAGAAAATTGTCACAAATAGCCAACAGTTCTGAAGTCTTCTATTCACAGAATATGCTGATCTTTCTTGATTTACAATTTCATCAATAATGCTTTAAGTGAGTTTCAATGTGACAGAATCATTCTTGAATGAAAACATGATATGGCTGTGTTACCCTATGGATAATTGCAGGAGTGACTCAAGTGTTTAAAATTAGCCAGACCGACCATAGAATGAAAACAACTGACCAGTCAGATAGGTTAAACTGCTATATCTCTAACCATACAAGTGTCAAGAACTCTACAATTGTCGAGAACCTATTTTCCTAAAGACTCACTCATAGGTTAAACTGCTGTATCTCTAATCCTACAAGTGTCAAGAACCTATAATGCTAAAGACTCACTCATTATTTGTTCCATTTGATTTACTTTCCAGATAACAATACAGTGATCTCTGCCTAAGAACTAAGAACCCACCGCCTAAGAGCCTGGTCCAATCCACTTGTGCTGAGATATGGATTTTGTTCACTATGATTTACCTAAGAACCCAGTCCCAAATGGAAAATCTGTCTAAGAGGCTGTGTTGGGTCAGGACATACGAGTACTTATGATGTAATTTCATCAGGTTGTTCACATGAGAGAAATGCACAGTGCTAGTTGTGGAGTAAAATGGAGACGGAGTGGAGAGAACAGGGGTACAAGGAAAGGGGGAGTGGGGAAACGGCAATGGGGGATGAATGCCTGTATAATCAGGCCTCATGTGGACCATTTCTTTGGGTGCCAATATGTGGGAGTGCGCCTGTGATTGGTTCTGTGTTTAACGAGGAATAAGTTTAATCCCCTGACTGGTCAGTTGTTTTCCTTCTTAGGTCTATCTGGCTAATTTTAAACACTTGAGTCATTCCTGCGATTATCCATAGGGTAACATAGCCATAACATGTTTTCATTCAAGAATGAATGAGGAGGGGGAGGGGGGGTATATAAACGTGGAAGGAGCAAAGATAATGGTTACTGATATGCCATATCCTAGACTGCTATTGATCCTGATTGTGCTGGAGTTCACCATAAATTCCACTCTGATTTTCATGTTGTACTTTTACTATCATATTTTATATTGATATCATAATGATAGGTCCAGACCAAATTATTCTGTGGTATTTACTTTTATCAAACTATCAAAGAGACCAAGGAATTAATTGTAAATACTGACTGAATTTTTCTGTACATATTTTCTGGATTTTAATTTATTTAGAAATGGTGTGAATTTGAAAATATGTGTAAATAACTGCTTGTGCTTAAGGGGGGGTGGGTGGTCCTGAAGATGATTTTTTTTATTTTAAAGATAGGCTATTTCAACCTTGTCCATCGCATTTGGCATGTTCAAATTAGAGGAAAACAGTGAAAAAAAAATCGACTTTTTCAAATAGTTGC
>JBCEWB010656742.1:0-14051 GCA_039654565.1 Peronia peronii
AGAAAGAGCTAATGGCCATCTATAAATATCTATGTGATAACACAAACCAAATCAAAACAAAACTTTGACAATGTTTGTTTTGTTTTATTTTTGCTTCCACTTGTGCCTTTGAACATCGAACGAAAAAGAGAGAGAGAGAGGGGGGCAGAGTCATGACACACTCCAAAGATTGAATTACAAAAATAGATCTTTGCTTCAGTTCTTCTCCCATCCTTCATGAAATGAAATATTGAATATACCCAACGTTCAGTTTGATGTTTGTATTGTTTGTCCTTAACACATAGGCTTCGTGAAATTTGATTCATAGCCAGGGATTAGAATGACCTGTAAAGCAAAGGATTTAAAAGAGGGTCAGAGAGAGAGAGAGTGTGTGTGTCAGATAAAGAACGAGGGAGAGCGAGAGAGCAAAAGAGACCGAGAGAGATAGAGAGATAGCAGCCACAAGAGGGACAAAGTGTTCGTAAGGCGCAATTAAAGTGTGTCACCTGTAACAGTTCTTGCAACTGTGAACTTCAATGTCAAGTAGGCCTAAGTTTTTGAATTTTTTCTTTACATTAGATACCTTTTTCAGTACAAAATGCAACCTTCCAATCCCAGAAAGAAAAATTATCTCAACTTGTCCAACTGTGTCCAATTTGATCATAAGAAATTTCTGGGGCAGAAATTTGGAATTTGGACATTTTTGCCTGGGCAGCTGTATTTCCACCTTCTCTTATTTAAGTTTTAAGTGCCATAGATTTTTCAACGGATATACATAAGACCTCCGAAATAGTACGAGAAGACTAAATGTCGGGCTTCCCAACTCAAGTAGACATGGGACCGGTGAGTCCCTGACAAAAAAGCGTCTTTATCTTGCTGATCTACTGGCAAGATTCAAATCTGCGACACTTTTACCGAGGGACACATGCTAAACTCCCCAACCCCTCTGGTTAACCCTCTAGAGCCTGCCATTGCTTGTAAAGACAGATCAATATTGGATTTCAACAATTATCAGTGAAAACAGATGTAAGGCAGCATATTATTTATTATCAAGAATCTATAATTATTTATTCATATGACTACCTATGACTTCCTTACTTTTTTGTGTTTTGAAAATGATTTTCTTGATAATATATCACATTCGGCTGTATAGGGTTAAACAAATAAAGCATTCACCACCACCTTGTGAGCATTGCAAGATTCAGAACACCACTATCATGTGAGATTGCAAGATCCAGAACACCACCATCATTGACCATTTGCAAGATTCGGAACACCATTTCATCTGAACATTTCAAGATTGCAAACACGACCAGAATGTGAATGTTGCAAGATTCAGAACACCAGTACAACTTCAGCAAGATTAGAACATTGCAAGATCCAGAACATTGTAAGATCCAGAACATTGCAAGATCCAGAACTATCACCATGTGAGCACTGCAAGATTCAGAGGACCACCAAAATGTGAGCATTGTAAGATTCAGAACACCATCGTCATGTAATTATTGCAAGATTCAGAACACCACCACCACTTGAGCAGTGCAAGATTCAGAACAAATCCCATTTTGTCCCTCCTTTCCTCAGGTGGTTTCATCCTCCTGGATGGACATGACTTCTCGTTGCTGGAGAACTGGGAGAACAGCCATATTGAGATGGGCTACGACTACTGGTACCAGCCTCGGCATGATGTCATGATCAGCACCGAATGGGGCGCTCCTCGAGCCTGGAGGAGTGGGTTCGATCCCAACGATGTGGCCAGTGGTGGGTGTGATTCCTATTAACCCTGTAAAGCCGTTTCATTAATCTCCTCCTTACGTAAAAGTTTGAAAGCTAGAGGCAAGGCAGGTCAAGAAAAAAAATGAAATAGTGAAGCTTGTGTTCACTTTTAAGGCAGAAGTTTGATTTTTCATTGATCACTTTTGAATTATTGATGCTTTGCTGTCCGGAAAATATGAAGACAAATGTCTTGTGCCCAGGGCAAATGACTCCAAAGTCATGCCAGAGGATTTCAAGCTACAGCCATTAACTATTTTCTGATTCAGATACCAAAATTGTTGGCTTTATTTTTCACAACAAAAGTTTAACTTTTTTTAACCTGAAAAAATTTGGTGTCCGAGTCGGAAAAAAGTTAGAAATGGCTGTAGCTCAAAATCGCCCCACGCGACTTCCAACTCATTTGCCCTGGACTCAAGACAAATGGTGTCAGGCAAAAGAGTAATTGTCAGTTTGCATGGCATTGTACACTTCGTTTTTGATTTAATTAGTTATGTTGTCAGTACTTTTTTCCAGGTGGACTAAATAGGCCTAGCTGGCCCGTTAGGTTTTCAGTTATGTTGTCAATATTTATCAATAATCACAAATTTTAGGTGGAATATCAATTTTTATGATATGTATTTTCTACAGTGTTGATTTTTCTCTTTTGTATTGTTGGTACCTGAGAGCAGTGACACTTATTAAGTGTTGTGTGAAGTTTTGTTAATTATGTTGTCAACACTCACAGAAATGATTTTTGTCAGTTATTTTGTCAGTACCTGCCATATGTCACAAATGTCTATTATTGTGTCAACTGTGGCTCGGAAAGCAAATGTTTTAACTATGGAAACAAAATAGAATGAATAGTTATATGTTCAGTGATATTTCATTGCAATATAGCCCTATGTCATATTCTTAATTCATGTCATTCATTAACACAGGACTGTATGGCCAGAGACTCCATGTTTGGCAGTGGTCCACCCACAAAAAGACACAAACCATCGATCTGGGAGCGGAAGGGGCCATTCCACTGGAAATCCGATTTCTCCATGATCCCTCAGCGACAATGGGATATGTTGGTTGTGCTTTGAGCTCGGCTGTCTTCAGATTTTTCAAAACAGCAGTAAGTACACATGCATTTACTTTCTAAATACTTTCTGTTGTGAATTTCATATTTACTATGATAAACTGACAGTGTAGAAAATGCTGTAACAACACAGGAACTTGTAAAGAATATGTAAATTGTGGTTCATATAACATTTTGTTTTGCTCATAATTTTTATGTTTGTTTCAGCACTAATGAAGTCATGTATAGCGTAATATTATGTGACAACAGTAAAATTTTGCTTTTTTACCCAATTTATTTGCATTGTATGTATGGTTTATAATGAGTTCCTTGTGGGCACTTCCAGAAAATGTAAATGATATTATATGAATGTGAAATTTGTCCACTTGTCTTTAAGTTATTGCATATCTTTGCCAACCTTGGTCTGCATAACAAAAGTCACATTGTTCCTGAAAGTCTCTAAACGCGTAAGTACGGAAAATTGGGTCATGACGTTTTTGACTTTATTAAACTAGAATGGATTTCCCCCACCTCCTCTATAAAATATCAAATCCATGGAACCAATGAAAGTTACACTTTTTGTTACGTGGACTAAACCCGTGATTCATGATTTCACTTCAGTTTATTAGGTTTTTTGTCTCTTCTGTAAAATTCGCCTCTGCGGACTTACGCGTTTAGAGACTTACAGGGATGCATGCTTGTGCAGTATACCATAGGCTGAATAAGTTAGACAAGCTGTGAAGAACAGCATTGGTTGAGTCTCATGTCTCATGTTATCTACATAATGAATATAATGGTCTTTTTGTGTCACAGAAAGGTGACTGGGAAGCCGAGAAAGTGATTCAAATACCTCCCAAAAAAGTTGAAGGCTGGGCCTTGCCAGATATGCCAGGTAAGGAGATTACAAATTAATACTGGGTCATTTCTGGCTGTTCTTGACCCATTCAAAAAATGGACAGTTGCTAACACAGAACCTAACACAGAAAAAAAAATTAATGAAAAAAACAAGAAGTTAAAAAACAAACAGACCTCTGATTAGAGATAACTGTTAACAGTATGACCACCTGCAAAGTGGACTGGTATTGCTATCTTTATGGGACACGAAGACCTATGTAATAATCACAAGAAAGTGACACTTGTTTAGCACAAAATTAGAAAGGTCATGATTTAGTGGTGAAGAAAACAGTGTCAAAATTGATATCAACAGACCCCATTATGGGCTGAAATAAAGAAGGCATGACTGACATGGCACAAAATTGAAAGGAAGGCACAAGACAGGAGAGCTTGAAAATCTTTTGTAGAGAATTCCACTGGGAGTTGAAAAGTTGATGGAAATGAAATGATATTGACAGTCTAGATCTGTGTCTTAGAATTCCAGAGTCACTGTTTGCTTGTCTATGTATTGAAATTCAAGGCATTTAAATAAAATGATGATGATAATAATGATGATTACAGTAGCTTTTCATCTTCCAAGTTAAGTATTATCTGCAGCAAAAAAAATGGCTCAAGCAGTTTTTGTCTTTTTTCATTATTTTAGACAGAAGGAGACAATAGATGTTGTGTGTTTTGCAAATTTATTGAGTAAAGAGGATTTGAAAATTAGTAGAGAAATAAAATAGTCAGTTCTACATTCATTTCATTTGTCAAATGAAGGAAATCAGGCAGGAAAGATATTGATAATGATTTACAAACAGAATGGCTTAAATGAAAGAGTAGATTTTAAGTCACCATTACTACCTTATGTTGTTACTTTTTTTTTTTTCAATAATTGGTTATTTTTTGTGTGTCTCTGTTAATGTGAAACACAAATAAAAACATCTCCTATTTTTCTCATTGTGTGTTCAGGTCTGATCACTGATATTTTGGTGTCACTGGATGACCGATTTCTGTACTTCAGTAATTGGCTTCATGGTGACATCAGGCAGTATGATATTAGCGACAAGAGGAACCCCAAACTGGTTGGGCAGGTAATACATCCCACTGTAGACTGAATGTAAAAATAAGAGAGAAACAGTTTTATGTATAGCATAGTTGTTAGAACCAATATAGAATATAGTAATTCCACTTTATTTAAAATAGTTGTCAGTCTATTAGAAAAGTTAATACCCTGTTCAAGCTATATACATGCACTGTATGGGAAAAGACTATTAGATCCATGATAACCTTTATTATCTTGAATACTTCATAACATAATCAAATATGGGTGACTTGAACAAATTTAATTGTACCATTTTTTAATTTTTATGTGTGAGTTATTTGTAAGTAAGCAAATGCATTGTTAAAGCATTGATGATACAATAATATGAATAGATTTGGAAATAGTGTTAGTGGAACTGACATAAAGATGCAAAATGAGAAACTAGATGTAATCATCCATTACTCTGCTCCTAGAGCCCTGAGAATGTTGACTAGTTTACATCAAACATATATAAAAGTCTGCTTACTCTCATCACTCACATCCAGACCTTGTGGTTGGCTACATCGAATATTTACTTCCAGATTCATAGACCAATCTGTTGTGAGTTTAGTGGTTCTCTTTGTTTCAGGTTTTCTTGGGTGGCAGCATTCAGTCAGATGGTCCAGTGAAAGTTTTGAAAGATGAAGAGAGAACGGTATGGTTTCATCAACTTTGCAGAGTATTTGCTGGACTTTTTTTGGCATCTTAAAATTTATAACGCTTTTTTTTTATTCATCTATATTCATTAGTTTATATTTTTGTTTCACCTAAAAAAAAAAAAAAGAAAGGAAAAGAAATAATTAAAAAATCTTCATCAGTCTGAAAGATATTTACTCATAGATAAATTATATCCTTATGTAATACTTGTAGTCTCAATGAGTTTATTTTTAATTTATTTGATGGAAGGGGTGGGAACAGATGCATTGTGACTTGGGAATAAATCACTTTATTTAAGGTTTTCAAAAAGATGATTTGTTTCAGATAAGCTCTCTGAGCATCAAAGATTAAATTGAAAAATGGAATAGAATTTCATTTTGGAAGCGTTTTTATGCTACTTGCTGCAGCAGTGCCACAAATCCATAGAAACAGGTAGTTTTAAGCTTCAGTCTGTTGATGTACAGTTTGCTGAACCTGAACAGCATTTATGTGAAATTTTATCAGCCTTTGAACATTGAAGTCCCATGATTACTGATTAACTAGATCTAGTGCATTTTATTTTGGGCTCATATATAATAACAGCTCTTCTTTCATTGAAGTACAAAAATGCCTCAAAATATTTAGGTCTTAAAATAATAATGATGATACTGAAAAAAAAATGGAGATCTCAAATTCAATAATGAAACAGATAGTTCCAATTAAACTTTTGAAAATGTCTGAAATTACACTCGTACATCTGCATGTTATTTTATCCATCCACAGACCCAACCTGATCCAGTGTTTGTGAAGGGCAAACGTCTTGAAGGGTCACCACAGATGATCCAGCTGAGTCTGGACGGCAAACGACTGTATGTCACCAATTCTTTGTTCACAGCTTGGGACCAGCAGTTCTATCCAGAGATGTGCAAGTGTGTATTAGCATATTTTTTCCCTCTGTTATTACATTTACCCTGTTCCATCATAATAAACGCACAATACATATGTACAAAAACTTCCATTCGTCAGGATCTCCAGGAAATGTTATTTCCCAGGTTATTATAATTACAATTTTTGGACCTGTCACTCTCAAATTCAGTATCATTTATTTATAAATTGCATATTTTTGTTATATAGCTAAACTTGGTACAGAATTTATGGAAATTCATGTGACAGCAAAAGTATTAAGAACCTGTTTGTAATTTCAACCATCCGAGGTCACAACAAAGGAAAAAAATTGGAACTTGCATTATGATAATTTAATGTTATTACAAAATAGTTAGATACCACTTCTGAGACCTGCTAGGAATATCACTTATTGTTTAAAAACTATAATTATTTTCACCATCAGTATCAGAGTGAAGTCTTGTGTGTAGTAATTTTAGGAAAAGAGTATATGATGTGTTTTCCACACTCAAACAGACAACTTTTTACTGCATAGTCTGATGTTAAGATCTGATGGAATACAGAATTAAATAGTTACAATAAAAACGTTTTGTTGATTAAAGAACTCTGCTTTAACAGGCAGAGTATACATGGACCTCACTACAAATTTCGTGAAATAATGTCATGGAAAATATGTGAGTTGAGACGCTTTGGGTGTGGCTGCTAATCTTGAGCCGAGATATGATTTGCGACACAATGAAATCAGGCTCTCGTCAAATTTTGAGCATATGGGGTTATTGGTATCACTGTGAAGATTATTCATTTCCCTTTCTGTATGTGAAAAAGTTGTTGTTCTACCTTAAGTTGAAGACGTGATCTTGGCAGTTAGAGACAACGGGAGTGGCCTGTTGCTGCAGATGAATTTAGTGAGAAAATGGCTGATGATTTTGTTAATCCTTATTAATCCTTAATACACCATGCTCCTAAATTACAATTTTTGGGCTTTTACTCAATCCTTTTCAGCAAATTTAATCCTGAAATGCATTTTTAGATTGATGTAGAAGGATTCTGTGAGGAAAAAAAAACTGCATTAAAAATTCATACACTGTTGAAAAACACTTGATTTATCCGATCGCCTCAGTTTGATGAGTGCCTGATTTCATCGTGTCATATTTCATATTGTGTGATTCATTTGTGTGGTGTCATTGGTGTAGTGGTTGGGCTATTGGACTTAGGATCTAAAGTCCCAGGTTCCTGACCTTTTGTCCTTGAGAAAGACATTTACACTCATTTCCTGACTCAGTCAGGTTAAAAGTGACTGATATTGTTAGACCGATAAGGTTTAGAGCACTTTACAGGCAACCACCTGGAACACTTCCCTGGAAGCTGAGAACGTCGGCAAATGTCTCCATTGGGTCTGTTAGGGTAGTAAAAGATTATAATACACTTAGGGCTTGTGCACTGTACAAGGATAGGCGCTATATAAATGCTGTCTATTATTATTATTATTATTATTATTATATCAGTCATTCGTAAATCAGTGTTTCATTCATAAATCCTTCCACAGGCGGGGTGGCTGGATGCTGCAGATCGATGTCGACACAGTCAGGGGTGGCCTTACTCTCAACGAAAATTTCCTGGTGGATTTCGGTGACGAGCCATATGGCCCTGTTCTGGGACATGAAATCCGCTATCCTGGTGGTGACTGTACATCGGATATCTGGATCTGAACAGTGACAAATACATGCTCTTCAGCTTTCCCGCATTGGGCCAGATTTTTGTGGCTCAAAATAACTATTCAGACATTCTATCAACAGAAGCCTTCACATCCTGAAAACTTACAGTTAGATTACGTCTTTCAACCTCCTGCAGATGGTTATCTCATTCTGAAAGCTTGCTCAACTAAGCTTTGGCGAAACACAACCTTGTTTAACTAAGACTGATTCCAAATCAATTGAGCATGCACCACAATTTTTAAGTCAGTTTGTTAATACAGTGTGAGGTGCATTTTGTGGCGTATCGAGATAAAATGAAGTCTAATGACAAATGTCAAATTGCTCATATACAACGATAGTAATGCCATTGGAAAGAGAAAGGAGTGTATTTTGTTTGGGTTAGAAAAAATATTTAGCTACCACTTCTTTGTGCTGAAGTTAATTACTGTGATCCTATGGTCAGTAGAACCCAATTTTCTTATTCCTCCCACCCCCCCCCCTCCACCTTACAAACATCAGAATCATTTTAGCCCATTGTGCAACATGTGATAACTATTGGATCACAAGTCACTCAAACTTACACCTGAGTCTTTGTGTTAAATTGTTGATAGCATGTAAACCACATATTTTTTCCAAACATCATCTATTGTTGTGAACATTTTAGAAATGGTTTCATGAGAATCATTTTCCAAGCCATGCAGAATGCAATTGTTGGATTGTTCTTTTTTTTTTTTATATACAGGCAAAAAATGTTGCAGTTATTTGTTTTCCTCTGAGAAAGTGCATCAATATTTTTTTTGCAATACTTAATCATATGTTAAAATTTTAAGATATTTATAAATGCATACATGTAGCTAGATATGCTTCATGCAGAAAGTAAAGAAAAAGAATTTATAATTTCTGAACAGTACATTTTTAAGTTTCTTTCATAAATAGCTGCTTTTACATGTAGTTAGTTTGAATGAAAACAAAAATATATGAGCGAAATGCCATTGGGTGAATTTTTCTTTTGTTCTCCAGAATATACAAACATTGAGAACTTTTTGTTAATTTTGTAAAATCTGTCTCGAGAGGCAGAACATACCTGAGTATGAAGTTTACAAAACATTATGATGGAGGTATATGAGACACTTGGATGGGGTGTTTCTTCAGGAAATTTTGTCGCAAACACAGATACGTTTATCCCAGGTTACCACTACATGTAATTTATTTGTGGCATATTATCAATATGCATGTTAATATTTAATATGCCCGTTTTTGTTTTGTTTTGCTGTTATTGTTATTTTAGGAGCATTATAATTATGAATGATTTCCAAGTTATGCACAACGACCGACCAACTCCACTGGGCTTTTTTATGTTCTTATTTGTACCATTTTAAGTAGGCTGCAAAGTTATTCTTGTGGTGCAGTTGAAAACAAAATATTTAGAGCATTAAATAGCCCATCTCTTTGTTGGTAGACAATACTGTTTGTTTAAATCCGTCAATGTATTTTTATCTGATAAAAAAAAAAAGAGAGAGAATCTGTATTTTGCATATTACACAGACTGAATGATAATTAAGACATAAATCACATTTCATATAGGCCTATCCAGATCTTGAATAATGTTTACTGCCATAACTGTTCATGTTAGATGTAGTCTCTGAACTGGTATTTGGTGATAGGATACTGTATTCTTTGTAACAAAATAATAACATTTACATGTATTAGCATTACTCATGTATGGTATAAATATAAAGATAATGTTGCTGTTAGATTGATAAGGATTTGAGTGCCTGACAGACAGCTGGGGCCTTGCATGTTTTTCATGAAGCGCAGGACGTGCATGAGTATCTCTGTTGGGTTTGGCAAGGTTATTGTACATTGAAAACTGCTTAATGTCTGTATTGTATGGGAATAAGCACTATATAAATGCCTTCTGTTATAGCACAATTTCAGTAGATACATTCAGTACTTACACCTTTATCTTGTATGTAGCCTGTTTATCCTTCTTTACTTAAAGATTCTCTAATTAGCTGGCAGTTGTTCAGTGAAATCTGAGGCAGAATGAAATCTGAGGTCTCTGTAGGAAATGATAGTCACTGACCGTATTCACTTGCTAGAAGAAGGGTTAAGATAATTTTTTATGAGCTTTTTGCTACTTCATTGCTATTTGTTGTACGAGTTGTTGAAATAAATCTAATGCCAAATGAGATGTAACATAATGAAATTATGCATCTGTCAACTGAGGTGGCTGGAGAGATCACAATGAATTTTTTCAAGATTAAATAAATTTTTAACACATTTTTGTTTTTTGGTAGCATAAAAACATTTCAAGGTCTATTTAAAAATGTATTTCAAAGATAAATTTCCTGAAATACATTGAGTAAAAGTTCAGAAAGTGTTATTTAGTGACATGATCTAAATAAGGATTAATAAAGATAAAATGAAGTAATCAGCCATTTTCTCAGTAAATTCAGCGGCAGCAGCAGGTCACCCTCACCGTCTTTCACTGCCACTATCTTGACATGTACCCAAAGTAGAACAAAGATTTTTTTCACCAACAGAAAGGGCAATGAATAAGCTTTAGTGTGATACCAATAACTTGATATGCTCAAAATTTGACCAGTGCCTGATTTCATGACATTGCATCTCAAATGTATCATGTGTAGGGTTATTAGTTTCAGTGAAAAGGGAAAATGAATGTATTTTATTTTGGGAACAATATGATATATCAAGGGCTCCCTTGTGCCGCGATAGTCACATTCAGAGTTATTCCCTTTGATCTTATGATCAATGAAATCCCATTTTCTCAACACAATCCTGTTTGACGTCCCAACTGATTTTGCTTGGTCATGTATTGTTTTATTTTTGTGGATTGTATTACAATTGTTTATATGGATAATTATTTTTACAGTATTTCAGGAATGTTGATGGATATGTAATGGAGCAGTAGGAGAAAAGAAGCTGTGTATAGGTTTTGACCACAGTTTGAGGTGTATACATGTACCAATAAACAGTTGCTCAATAAACAGACAAGACAGAGTTGTGTTGTAGCTGTGAGTCTTCTTTACTTTGACTTGGTCGTACCAGCTGGCGTCATTTGTTTTTCTAGACACACAATATTCTGTTCTCAGTCACATAGCAGCCCAGAACAGGAGAATATGAGATCTTCTTTACAGACACATGTATGGGACCGTAATAGATCTATGCATATGTGGCAGAAAGCAACTGAATTTGCTCACCATCAAATTTGCATTAATGTCACTTTGGCAGTAACAACAGTGAGATGCGACACGATGAAATCAGGCGCTCATCAAACTGAGGCGACCGGAGAAATCGCGTGTTTTTCAACAGTGAACGAATTTTTAACGTAATTTTTTTTCTTCACAGAACCTTTCAATATCAATCTAACAATGCATTTTGGAGTTAAATTTCCTGAAATGGAATGAGTAAAGGCCCCAAAATTGCAGTTTAGCAGCATGGGCTAACAAAAGATTAATAAGGATTTATAAAAGTGATCGGCCATTTTCCCACTAAATTGAGCTGCAGCAACTGGCCACCCACGTTGTCTTTAATTGCCAATAGCTCGACTTCTACTTAAGGTAGAACAAAATTTTTTTCACACAGAGGAAGGGAAATAGATAGCTTAACTTTGGTACCAATAACTCCATATGCTCAAAATTTGATGAGAGCCTGATTTCATCGTGTGGCATCTCCAATAATAAATGTTGCCTTAGCAACTGAATCTTTTTCATAGGCTTGTGCATGTACTATATTGAGGAAAGTATACTGAAAAACACAGTGACATGTGTTTTGTATGTGTCAGAGTTATGTTTTTTTTAAAAAAAGAGCGAAATTGAATTCATCCTTTTTTAACTTTGAATAGATGAATTTGGTGCATTAGGAAATAAACTGTGGCTGTGACCTGGGAAATGGAACAAATAATACATACATGTATTCACCACTGTATTATGAATGTGAATGCAGAATATGGACGATGGTAAAACCGTGATCGAAGAAAGAGAGAATATTAGCCTCAAAATAGACTGGACCAGATTTACCACAGGTTTCAGAATAGGTTCAAACAAAAAAAAAGGATAGGTTAGTTATTAATCTATTGATATTTATGTTATATTAACAGAGTCTGTTTTGAAAATACACTTCCAACACTTGACATGCCACTACATATTACATATTTTGGATACAGGTTCATGTATTTAGTGATGACAAGTGACATGTGTACCTTTTAGTGTGCCCCTTGTTTGCTGGGCTTATGAACTAGAATTAATCCTTTGACTTTTACATCAGTTATCACCAGAATTTTGAGAAATCATTTCAGACTCTTGAGAAGGCTAATGCAAATTTCTTTTTATCCACACATAAATCCTAGGACAGTTATAAGATTTGACTTCCATCGGCTGGGGTATGTCATAGATTTGAATAAAGAAAATATACAAGGGGTTGTTACAAACAGAAATGTTGGCAGTGTAAGGGTTAATTGTCATCTCTACCCTGCTTGTGGTGGTAAACTTCCATGTACTGTGTGAAATAAGTTATCTGTTTGTGAGCCCAAGGGCTTGACTTGCCTTGTACATAAAATAAACAGAGTTGAGGATAACATTTGGTGTTGTTAATTAATTTGATTGTTCGTTTTGTCAGAATTGCTTTTACATTTGACATTCATTTTGGCTATGTAGACATGCGTCTGCAGGCAGAGGTCAGCCGGCCTAATGCACTTATGCGGAAACGGCAATCAGCTGTGTTTACGTGGGAAACCGGATCAAACATGACATTTTAAAAAAAAAATTTTTTTATGCGAAGATCCAGATTTAGAGCGATCTAAATAAGTTAACTTTATTATGTACCGTAATCTTAACCCTAACTCTAACCATAATCCTAACCCTATAGTTCGTGCGGTATGACGTCATACGCATGCGCAATAGCCCGGCTGACCTTCTGTCTGTAGACACAAATAACAAATAGTGTTGAAACAATGTCCAGGAGCAGTGGTTCCCAAAGTTTTTTCACTTACTACCCCTTACCCAAAAGTTTGAAACCCACGCACGCCCCCCCCCCCCTTCTCCCCCCCGCCCCTCCCTACCATCATCAGCTTGATTTATAATTAATTTGTTGTCTGTGACTGCCCTTGCAGATACACATGCACAGTCACACCTGCGCACACACTCACATACACAGGCATGCATACAGACCTTCCTAATATCATCTCATGACACTGAACTGCTGTTGTACACGTTTTTGTTTGTTTATTTTTTGTGGGTTTTTTGTTGTTGTTGTTGTTGTTGTTCTTGTTGTTGTTGTTGTTGTTTTTACTGAAACAGGAAATAATAAAATGTGTGTGTGTGTGTTGTGTTGAGGTTTAACGACACATTAGCACGATCACGGCTATATTATGTCAAACACGGTAGGATACGTTTACACGTCAAGAAGAAGAGAGGAAAGAGAGCGGAACAGAAGACAGGAGCAAGGAGAGAGAAGAGATGTCTCCCCTGGAATGTCAAAGATAGCATGTAAGAAGATGTAAGAAGAGCACAAAAAAATGTAATTGATGAGTTGAAATGAAGGCTTCGCGATTTAGGCCAACGGTGACCTAAGGGGGTCGTGACCCTCTGGTTGGGAACCCCTGTCTTAGAGGAACGAGACAAACATAGGTTACACATATTCATATTATTATGTATTCAAAGATTATTTAGATTGGCGATTATTTTTGTAATAAATTGCAGGATGTGGTCCAGGGATTTTTGGCTGATATATACGCATGATCTTCGCAGAGAAATGACTCCACACAGAGCGCTGGACTCAATCAAATTTCTGGCGCAGTTTATCAGACCACGCACAGGACTTGTGGTTTTATTTTGGTTTTGACCTGCGTGACATGTGTTGGCCTGTGTGAGATTTGCGCAGTCCATTACACGCCATGCACCAACCACACACATCGACAGAGGTTATTCAATATACATTATTTATATTAAATATTAAAAGAAATGATGTCCCAAATACTTAATATAACTTAAAACAAGGGTAGAACATTACAAGTAGATTTAGTGGGAGGGGGGGGGGGGGG
>JBCEWB010656851.1:310-17541 GCA_039654565.1 Peronia peronii
CCCCCCCCCCCCCCCCCCCCCCCCCCCCCCCCCCCCCCCCCCCCCCCCCCCCCCCCCCCCCCCCCCAACCAAACCCCAGCAACCTCCGATCAAAATATTTACCGATCAAAATCGATCAAAATATTTACCGTAAAGTGTGAGCGAAGTTTCCCCAGAGAGGATAAATTACTACTACATTTTAATGGCCATTGTTTTGAAGTAGCGATCTCCATCATAAAAAAAAACCAGTATGAGAGTTACCTCGCCTTTGTCACTTGTGTTTGAGATGTTGGTAATTTTGCAGTCAACTTTTGCGCTCTCCACGTGCGGTCTTTGTTACAGCGCGGATTTCATTAACTTAATCCGCTGTCATTGTTTGGGACAGGAGATTTCGTACAGCCTGCGACTGGCTCAGGTATTGTCTTCTCTTGGACATCTATTTTTTAAAAAAATAGAATCTAATGAAGATGAGATGGGATGGGTGTTACTGTATATGGGGTGTGGGGACTGTAGCGGGGTGAGAGGAAAGATGACAGTTTAAAGAACATGGAAGTAGAGCTGCTCCCCCCCCCCAACCCCCCACCCTAAACACACACATATACTACATACCCCTTCTCCCCCGAAAAAGAGTACAGAGGTATGGAAAGATAAACTTCACAGAATATGAGGGCGGATGGGGCAAAATCGTGAAATTTCACCTCTTTGCTTTGTCAAAAGAGAGAAAACATAAAGTGTCAATGCAGCTTTTCCTGTGAGGTTTTGTGTGGGAGAAACCGATAGTGTTCTTCATTTACCGAGGCTTGTGCGAGTCGCGACGCTGTGTCTTGAGTGCTAGCTGGGTTTTGTGTTTAACTGTTGGCATGACGAGTTGTGCCTGGGGACTGATGCACATCGACACTGTGTCTGATAACTGGACTATTTCAGTGCTGGTGTAAATGGCTGTTAATTAACCTTACGCTTACCAGGAAGAATATTTAGTACCACCTTTTTCAGGCAGTTTATACCTGTGCTGAATATGTTTTTAAACTTATATCATGCGATGAGTGCTTATCAAATAAAATAAATGCATAAACAAATACATAGATAAATATCAAATAGATACATAAATATATGAACAAATAAAATGAAAATATAAACAGGGTTCAGTTCTGTAATGGACATGTCTGGGGAATCAGAGAGAACATTAATTCTCTGATCCGCACAGCGAAGATGTTTGGGGAAATCAAAATTTGTGTAGGGAGTCATAGGCATCCTTGAAAGAATGTCATCTAACGATGTTTGAAATATTGTTGATGATAGCTGATGCACTTGTCTGTTTAAAAAACAAACGATTTGCAGCTGATAATTATTGGAGATAATTAAATTTTCTAATTATGTCAACAACTGCTTTTCGGAAACCTGAGTAGACCGGAAATTGTGTCATCAGAACGTTTTGATCGGAGACAGGCTGTGCAACTAGACTTTTGCAATTTGAGGAATCATTTGTTAGACTGAGGAAATAAATAAAGAAGAAAAGTTCACGAAACAACAACAACAATAGCAACAACAACAACAACAACAACAGCGACAGAACTCTACAGTGCTCAACGACGTGGTCTTCCGAGATTAAAGGATGCTAACAACTACTCGTTGAAGACAAATAGAGGCAATTTAGATGTCAAATGATCACTGTGCGTATTTCTCTGATATAAAGGAATATCAGTTATGATTCTTTTCTTTACATATCAATTAAATTAAAATAGAGTCAGAGATAATGTTTTTCATTCTCACCGACGAGAAATGTTTCGGATAGGGATAGGATTAAGGAGAGATTTAATTGATCTGTGATTGAGTTAAAATCTGAAGATATACGGATGGATCAACAATCGACGATTTAGCCAAAGAATGTCTAGTGTTATATTGATACCATTATTTATCCATGGACCTTTCTCATTTCCAGCACCCGAAAAGCGTCAATATTACTTTGCCAAAGTTAACTTCCGTTTCTCAAAATGGCTGAATCTGCCTTGTTCATTTTTTGCACTTCAGGTTTTTTCCAGCTTTTCATCCACTCGAAGGGGGCTATCTCGGCTGGTAATCAGGTCGAGTCCAGCTGAGGACATCATCGATAAGTTTTGTAGTATAAGTAAGTATAAACCTGCCTTGGGAAATTATATAAAACGCCAAAAAGTGAAAATTGGGCTTATGGCCTTTTTTGGGCATTTACTTGCCTTGAAGTCTAGTCTGTCAGTAAGCTCGATCTTTACCAACCACACTCCTTGACCTCCTTGAATAGAAAGAACGCTGGGACAATATACAAGTCATGGCATATGTTGTCTATATTAGTGGGGCATGACGGGATGCAGAAGTTCATCGTGCATATGGCAAAACTGGAAGTACATCACAGAAAAATGCAGCAATCTGAGGTCATGGGTCACGAACTTGCAAACTCTCTATACTAAAAGTGTGGCTGGGCATTCTTCGATAAACGAGAGAGTCAATCGCCAAAGTATGTGTTGATGTCATCAATAAATGGGTTGTCTGTTCTAGCAATTGAACTCCCTCCCTCGTACTGTAGGCTATAATAGGAAAAAGTCAAACAAGACGACAGGGAGAAAGGATGAGAACGATTGCATAATATTTCTTATTTTTGGCGGATGTTAATTTTTTGGCGCATTTTTTAAGAACAAAAATCTTATAAAGTGTTTAATAGAAATTGATGGTGTAAACAAATAGGCTGTATAATTTTAAAAAACAAAACAATCAAACAAACAAACAAAAAGAACGTAGTTCTGAAAACAAAAAAGTTGTGGAGTATACTGAAATTTCTGTTGATATCCTGCAGTTTTGAAGGACCATGGTATCTTGTTCTATGGAGTGTTTATCTTGGGCTTTTTATTTTGTCTCTATATCTCGGTCTGTAGGACAAGTAGCCCTCCAGACCGGTACAGGACTTACCGCACAGCCTGTCTCCAATCGAGGTGCTCTGAGGCAGAGGCATTGGCTTCCCAACTGTTGAGGTCAAATTCTGTAATCTTTAGATCCCGTTTGCAGATATCTTTTTCGCGTAGCTGTAGTCTATCTGTGGGGTACATGTTTTGCACATCTCCGTAAAGGAGATCCTTTTAGGATTCTGAAAATTTCTGTAACATTTTCACAGTTTAGTCGGTTTGTGAGTTGCTAAGTTTGTGACAGCGGGTTTCTCCCTACTGAACTGTGGATTTTCTGTCAACATGACATTACGGCGTGTCAGACCGCGGTCAAGAACCCGTGTTCATGTGTTACCCCAGAGTCCAATCAGACACAGACAGAGGAATGTCCAGCGTCTGTCACGGGGTCGGTCCGGCCCTCATCTGGCTCAGCGTCATGGAGAAGCAGTGAACACACCAGGGCCTGTAGTGACACACGTAATGTCCAGCTGCACGCGTGGGAGATCAGGGTTAGTTTTACTGTGGTAACTTAATACATTGGTGACATCACCTCATATTATTACATATGCCAACAAGAAATACGTCACGTTCTATAAAAAGGTACACTCCAGGCCAATTTTTTTTTTTTTTTTGGTCAAAGAACACACAGAGAAGGTCGGCGTTACATAAAACACTGAAAACATTTGGCAGAAGAAGATCAAGATTGTGTTTTTATATTAATACGAGAAGAGAACCCACGGCCTCCATGGGAGATTTTTTAAAATATAGCCATGCGACTTAAAGTGTATGGCAAAGCGTGCGCACCTCGATGTTGATATTTTGGTTGATTAAACTGGATGTTACTCAAAGAAAACGTATTTTGAACGCGTCATACTATCGAACGTACAATTCGGATCAAGTAGCCTCGCGAGTTTATTATTCAATTATTATCGCATTTTCAGAATAACGACAAAGATAATAAGCTTTTTTCGGGTTTATGTACATAGAAACACAGATGCATATGCAGCAATGTTGTGTGCCAGATTTCATATGAATCCATTCAGCAGTTTTTGAGTCCATAAGCCGATTGTGGGTTTTCTTGCAATTTTAGAATATAGATACTGAGGAGTCAGAGTTAATATTTCTTTCTTTTTTCCCCCTCATTATCACACCCAATGTCAGAAAGCCTTATTTTTTTTCGTTATCAGGCCTTTTGTAAATATTGTTATATTTACTTATACAAGTTCAAATTATAATATGGCGACGCTAAGGATCTTTTTCCTTGTACACTAGCTATATGATATTTGTATAGTTCAAAGTTAGTTTTTACTCTATCCGTTTTTTGATAGCTTTCGTATACAATCTTTGATCCTCTATTTTATACACACGTCCTTTAGTATACCTTTAAACCCGTAAATGTATGTAACCGAACTAGGTGCAATATAACCATAATCATACTGATATGCCATCAAATCCCAACATAAACAAACACATGCGTCTACAAACAGAAGGTCAGCCGGCCTAATGCGCATGTGCGGAAACGACAGTCAGCTGTTACCATGGGAAAACGGGTCAAACGACATTTTTTTTTTTTTAATGCAAAGATCCAGATTTAGATCGATCTAAATAAGTTATTTTTATTATATATACCCTAATCTAGCTCTAACCCTAACCCTAATCCTAACCCTAATCGTAAAGTTCCCGCGGTATGACATCATAGTAATGCGCATAACCCGGCTGACCATCTGTCTGTAGCAAATTAAACAAACAAACAAACAAGTCGTATCACTTCCTCAGCGTTACTTTAGCCATTTATTCCAAGGCATACATTTCAAGTAACTTGTGACAGTATAGAAAGCCAAGATCTAGTCTAACGATGAGGAACAGCAATGAACCATTTCGTTCTGTTATTCATATTACTTCCCTTGCTAGACAATCCAGATATAAAACAAACACTGTATAAGGAAACTGTGGCGGTAGACTTTTTTGAGAATGAAATGAAATGTTCCTTTTTTTTTTTTAACAAAGAAAATATTGTTTAGAAACATCACTTTCTCACTAATATAGTAAATCCTTTATTCTAGTTACGGTTACGGTTTTGTTAAGCTTTTCAACCTCCTGACGTGGTGGTTATCTCAGCTGTACAAAAACGCACAAAAATGTAAGTTTGTGAGCTCAATATGCTCAAATCTGTTTATTCCTAGTGCGTGGAAGCTCCCACTTAAGTTGTTGTTGTTTTTTTTTTGAATAGTTTAAGGTGAAACCAAAAAAAAGCGGGGGTCGATTTGGTTCAATGAGCAATAGTTTGGCATTCGCTTTTGACAGAAGTAAGCAGTGTATTCACCCCGTCTCTTCATTGGTACAAAAACTTCAGACTGGCCAGGAAGACTTCCCACCGGCCAGTTAAGCAAGAACAATAAGCCATTTTTTTTTCCTCCAGTTAGGTTACTTCCCTTTGCCAAGTACGAGCGGTGTAAGACAAGCCTTGTAAAGGAGGGAAAAAACCCGCTTTAGCTCGTTTCATTTGAAATAAATGAGGAAAAAATGAAAAAATGATCACTGTGACCAAAAGCCAAAACCCAAAACAACAACAACAACAAAGAAAAAAAAAACCCCACAAAAAACAAAACAAAACAAACAAACAAACACAAACACGCACACACACACACACACACACACACACAAACCAAACCAAACCAAACCAAACCAAACCAAAACAAAACAAAAACAAAATTCATGTGATGAATGAATTTTTCAGATTTTTCTGTTGTTCATTTTCAAATAATACGAGAAATTATTATTATTATTATTATTATTATTATTTGTCCCCTTTTTTCTAATGCTTGTCCTTTACAGCTTGTACTCTTACTTGGCAAGGGGAAGTAATTTGGCTAACGGTCAAAACGGCTCATTACTCTGGATGTCTTGCTATTCCAAAAAAAGGTTTTTATCAGAGGGGAGGGATGAGGAGTACAAGGATGTCCAGGGCCGGAGGTGATGGTTGCGAGCTAAGGACCCCTAGGTTCTGCACTCTGACTTTGGTGGAGAAGGGTCAGGGGTCGGAGAGCGTAAGAATATAAATCACAATGGTTTGGTCTGCGAAACTTGGTCTATTGTTGGCTAGCGACGTACATCACCGAGACGTGTATACATGGACAGGCTTATGTCTTTTGGACAAAGGACAGCATACCACTGGGTAATGAATAAATGAGAAGACGAAAGAATGAGAGGATGGATGAATAAATGAATGACTGATTGGATAGTTGAATGAATTAATGAAAAATGGAAAGAAGGAAGAAATGAACTGATGAATGTATGAATGACGGAAGGAACAAATGAAAGGAAAGACAGAATTTCAAAAATACGGAAAGAGGGAAAGATGGGCAGAGAGAAGGAAGGAAGAGAAGGAATAAAGAAAGAAGGAAGATTTCAGAGATGAATGAGATGGTGAGTTAATGAACAATGAATTTATGAACGAATGAACGACATAAGACATTTGTAGAAATATGAGTGGACTTGTTGTGTTTTCAATCTGTCTTGCCAGTTAGCCGACTGTTTAGCGTGACTCACTCACCTCACCAACACAGTGCGAAAGCTCAGCAATATAGGCACACCATGAGTCAATAAAGGAGAATGACACAGATATTGGGTTCAGGTACTTTTATGTGTCGTCAATGCCCAATATAGTTCGCGCTCAGGGAAGATAATTCCTCACTTCATTGCTAGTTGCTTTGATCGTGAATGAATGGTCCGCCCTTAGGTAGACTATTGTATCAGAGCAAACATGTCGTATAATTATATCCGAGCATTTTCATGTTTTTACCTTTGTCTCGAACTTAATGTGTATTAAATCATAGCTTTTGACTGTTTTTCCTTGTATATTAAAATTGTCAAAATGAGTTTGCCATTATAAGATGAACAATTTACAATATCAACAAAATTGTCTTAAGTATAAGTGATATGAGAAATGACAACGAAAACAATAAAATTAACGTCAGTAAGACCTAGCTATTCGCATTCCTTATTTTATTGGGTAATAATACCGGCTTTATTGGAATCCTTTAGGATAAGATTCTCCACCTACGAAGTTGGATTGTCACTTCGTATATAAATATTCTTCATCCTTCACTTTGAGCTAAAAGACCTAACGAACACCTCGATACGATACACATAAGCAAGGATATATTGTACTTTCTGGACCAGTTGAGTTGCTATGTTGGAAGGACATTGATTTGAAAAGATGGATGGTCATACAATGATATTATTGTACATACTTATTATTGTTACAGCCTCAGAACAGACATGTAGGCCTATATAACTGACAATAATTGAAGATACAATATGCTAAATTAAATGTCGTTGACCCTATTTATTGTGATCTTTTTCATGAGGTTTTCACTACGTCTCTCTAGACTAAAACAGCACATAGCATGATGTTACCGCCTGCCTCCAACCAAGCAGCGTCTTGATTATATTTCACAATCTTTGAAGTGAAGGAGTGTCGTTTCTTATACCGTTCCGTGTTACTCCTGACATGGCTAGTTTAAATCACAGAGATGCTTATTTCATCTGTGCCCATGGGAATGTGGTCCATCACCATGGGCCCCGAATCGCAAGGTAATCCACTTTGTGTCCAGCTCTAGCTCTCTCAGACATTTTATTATGGTAAAATCCCTGACTTACTGCACAATTAAATAGGCCTACGTTAATTAACAACATTAACAGTATACTAGTAACACACTGAGAACAATGACTGAATGATTAAACAAATGAATGAATTAGAATAAACAGATAAACTAAAGATTGAATCAAAGAATGAATGAATGTATGGATGAGTGAATGAAAGAATGGATGAAAGTTAGGGTGGATGAGTACATGAGTGAATAAGCAGATGAACTAAAGATTGAATCAAAGAATGAATGAATGTATGGATGAATGAATGAAAGAATGGATGAAAGTTAGGATGGATGAGTAGTAAATGAACAACCAAATGAATAAATGAATGAATTAATTAATCGATCAATCTGTCATTCAACCATTCAATCAATGATAAGATCTACATATAAAGCTAATGACTACATGTTTGTGGTGTTTATTTTTCTTTGCCTTCGATATTGTAATTTGTAATCATGTTTTGCAGTTCATCTTGATACAGAAGAAAGCGCTCCAGACCACATTTTCTATGTTCTCGTAATGAGGATTTTGACGCGAAATGATGATGGTGATAAATGTTTTTGTTATTAATGCTTGTTTTTTCTTCTTTCTCTTTAACGTTATTATCATCCTGGAATCATGAGCATATTATTCACAGATATGACATTACCGAGCGATATTTGAAATTTGAACTCCAAAATCCGTTTAAATTAAAGTTCAGTCAGTAGGCCTATGTCATCTCAGAGAAGAAAAATATGAACCTGGCATAGAGAAATGTACATACAGTATCTACAAGTGCAGGTACTGCTCGATGGGGCCAGAGTCCTAGCCACAGAGCCTTGTGTTTTGATTCATGCGCATGTTATGTTTAGACTATCTGTCAATCAGCCTGCATGTATTCTAGCTGTTGTCTGTCAAAACAATCAGCTGCTGACAACTCTGGCCATATCTCAGCACAGCAAACACAAACAGTGGCAGGCACAGCGGGATGTCTACATGTCTGAGCGAAATATATGAATCTTTGTGTATTGACTCCTGTCTTTATATAATTATGTGTGTACAGAGCAGTTCTTTTACACATGGAGTCATCTCTCTCACGTGGAACAAAGGCTCTACAGTTATGTATCGGTAGGTAATGATCATTGATATTACCGTTGTGAACTTTTTATGATATTCTTTGAGGGTATTTTTTTATTTCTTATTTGAAATTTGTTAATAATTAATTGTTATTTTTATTTTATTGTATTTTATTATTCTTCTTATTTTTTTTTGTGTGTGGAAATTCTTGGGTTCCCACTTGATTGTCAAAATAGAGAGTTGTTTCAAACCTGGAAATTGACATTAGGCTTATGTCTGAAATATTGATCGCTTGTATCCGTTCGGAAGAAACGGTTGATTTTCTCCCCTAACCTGGATTCCATGAACCTGGTAGGGATTGAATGAGCTCCTTCTCTCTCGCTGTCTGTTTCCCTTTATCCCTTCCCGCAACTGTGCCTGCACGACTGTCCTGGCAAGCCTGGAGGTTTCCGAACTGCCTCGCTGACATTGTCCATAATTGTTCTTTCATCCACAGATTACTGGAGAGGAAGCAGAGACAAACTAAGATGGACAAGATGCGACGTATCAGCAAAGTCCTCAACCCCAAACATTGGCGTCACTCCAAGGCAGAACCCGAACCTTTGCCACACCCTTCGGCTATGGGGCTGATGGCGCTTGCAGCTCGACCACACGAGTCGACAGCCAACGAGTACCAGCACCAGCATATGGAGTCCAGCTCCTCCAGGGCGAGCTCCATCAAAAGCGGATCTGTCAAGAGCGTCTCTACTACAGAACCTTCCAGTGAGGAAGGTAAGCAGTTCTTGGCTTTTTCTTCTTACGCTTTGCTAATCCATGATGACCGTGGCTTCAGAGTTACCACATTATATGTAACTGTTTGATATTCTGAAACGTATCGTCATGCCTGAAGTTTGATGGACAACGAGAGTGGTCTTTGAGCAACAATATCAACAGAACCGAGAGCAGCAAACTGATGAGTGGCATTTTCAAACAAAATGCTCTTTAAGTTTATAAATTATAAATTCCCCAACGACAAAAGGTGGTGAAAATTATGACAATTTTATTGTGTCATAGTTATAAAGCCTTCCATATAATGAGGCCACTGCATTTTAGAGAATTTAATTTGTTAGAATCATAATTTCCTTGGTGTGACAAAACAAAGAAACTCATTGGGCCGAGTAGTTTGATTTAGAAATTAATGCGAAACAAAAAGACTTGGCAAACATTAGATTTAACTTTTTTTCCAACCGTTTTCCTTGAAAGATTGTTTGTAAGACTATGTCTGTGCTTCATGTTCCTAGAGAAGATACCAGTTTTGCTATTTACCATGTCATTAGGATTCTGAAACGAAATATTAAATGCTGTCATGTTTGATACTTTGTTATTTTGTGATCTTTACATGATACCTTAATTTCTTTATTAACAGCCAATTCTTCATTTTACATTGCTTTTGTAGGCTACATGTGCAAAGGGAGGGATATTAAGACCATTCCTAGACATGGAGGGAGAGTTTAGAGGGGTGAGAGAGGACTGATATTTGAAGAAATATTATATGTGGTATTTCTGTTTTTCTTTCACAGAAGAATGTGGTAATGTGTATGAAGACGTGGAGATTGGCCCTATCAAGTCAGCTACCATGGCCACGCCAGCCCAAGATCGCCAGGCCAGGGCTTTCTCTGGACCCCAGCACAAATCTATGCCATTGCCAAGGACGCCGGCCTCTTGGTTCTCTCGCAACACCAACCTGAAGGACAAGGAGAAACCAGCTGGAGCCACACCAGACCTGCCCACTCCTGAGACAAAAGAAAAAAAGAAAAGTGAGAAGAAGGTCCAGGAAGGAGGCAAAGAACCCCACATTTATGACGTTCCCACAACTTTCACCAAAGCCAAGAACTGGGCTTCCAACATCGGCAGTAACATCAGCAGTAAGTTTCAGCAGTCGAAACCTCAGTACGACGTACCGAAAAACAACAAAGTGAAAGAAGATGCAGCTGACTCTGGGAAATCGTCCAATCCGGAGGTCACTAAAAACAATAAGAGTCAGGATGACAAGCCTACATCTGAAAAGGTGAAAGAGAATACTGAATCCGCCACATCCAGCAATGTAGGAAGTCTAACAAAAGGCGATCAAGCGGAAGGTGGTGGTGCAGCATCAGACACAGCTTCTCCAAGAGTCTCCATAGTTGGTCCCAAACCGCCAAGACCCCCGCCCCCTTTGATACTCAGTAAACGCCTGTCTGAGAAAGCGAATGAAAGTAAAGAGGAGGTTGATCTTGCTCCCGGTCCCGTCCCGCCTGTCCGCCGTAAGGGACCCATGGCATCCACGCTGAGTGAAGATTCCAAGCTCTGCCAAGAAACCAGCTCAGAAAAAGTCGGAGACCGTCTCAGTATAAGCAAGTCCCAAAGTCTGAACGACTCCACAATCTTGGCCAGTGGCACTGCTGATGTACCCACGCCAAAGCCTCGCAGTGTGAAGAAACTGTCGGCTGATGGAGCAGAGAATAGCTCCCCGCCCACACCCAGACAGCGGTCACCCAAAAAAGCCGAGCCGGGGAACGGTGTGGAGTCTCCATCTGTTGATTCCAAGTCATCGGTGTCTCTAGGGAAGAAACCTGATGCTGATGTTGCGGTCAAACCAAAACTACCACCAAAACCTGGGGCATCTCGATCTATTGAGACCGCCGTGTAACTACAAGTAAAACAAGTAGCCTGTAGTTATTTTGACTTTCTCAGACATGACAAGTTCAAAGCCCAAATAAGCCAATCGCAGCTGGGTAGATGGACACCTTGTAAGATGAAACCTGTCAATAATTAATCTAAGATGTTGACAAATATGGTGGTTCAGTACATTCCAAGAACCAGATTGTGATGACCTAATTCTCTTTTTACAGAGTTTTGCAAAGTGGATAAGGATATCTTATCACATATTTCAGATAGGAATAAGTTCAGGACCGTGGCACAAAATTGCAACATTTGCCACATCAGACGTAGAACATTATGTGTACTGTAAGGCCAGTGAAAAGCAAATGTAATAAAAATATATTTATATGCGAAGTTTTCTAGCCATAAAGACAACAGTGATACCATAAGCTAATGCAACTAAATGTGTTTGGTAGTTCGACAGTTGCTGGAGGGAGTACGATGAAAGCTGACAATGTGTCCAGATCAGCATTGACTGAGAAGAATGTAGCATTATGGCCTTTACTAGGTTTGTCACTGCAGTGGTCACCAACACCTTTGTGCTCAAAGATACATGTATGTGCAAACTTGTTTGTTATTTGTATGAAGGTTTAGAGAGGTTCTTAAAAGGCAAAATGCAACTGAAACAATTTAAAATCCTAATTTTTAATGTTTTTGTTTGTTTGTTTGTTTTTTCAGCCAGCCAAATTACTTGCCGTTTCTAGGAACATGAGATATGCAGAGAAGAGATGAAAAAAAAATTATTGATTCAAAACATGGGAAACGGAACATGTTGGGAACAAAATCAGAATTATTACAAACAATATTTTTATGCCTATTACATTGTAAATATCCAAAAAAGTTTCTTTTAAAAAACATAACAAATGAAAAGAACCAAAATAATCTTTTCCTTTTGTTGTAACACTTGTATTGTACCTCAACCAAGTGTCTGCCAAAGAATAGAAATTTGGCTGACCGCAGGCCATAGTCTGTTAAAAGCAAACAAAAAAAACAAAACAAGATAAGCGTCGCTGGCCAAGCACAGCAGGTCCAGGTTTGCACAGACATAGATAAGCCACAAAACTGATTGGATAGAGAAAGATTCGAGTGTTGTTAATATTGTAACACGCTGGCTGGGGTGTGTTTGTGCTTGTGTTTTTATTGGTGCTGTGAGAAAAATCAAGCGAGCACGAACATGCAGTAATCAGAACAACTCTTATCTTTTTGAGTGTGCTATGCTGTGCTGTGTTATACTGGTATGGAAATGGTAAACTTTAGATTTGTAAATAGTTACACTGAAGTGGATGAAAGGAGTGTTTACTGTCAGTATGTCTTTGAGGTATTTTAAATTCTCATTATGAGTCTGTGTAACATGTTATAATTACATGTAGATTCTTTTATCATACACTGTTCCTACATAACATGAGAAGAAAATGAAAATGAAATTTCATATGACATGTCAATGATCTTCAAATGGTTCAGCATTGCATAGATCTTCTGCTGAGGAAGATTGATACACTCGATATTATTGTTAAGAAGATCTCTGAAAAAGGGTAAAAACCATGGTATTTGAGCATTATATTTCAGAGACCTTACACAGCTGTTGAAGTTACAACCGGCATCTCCTCATTTTGTCTTTGCTACGCAAACACGAGTACCAATCTACATTGTCAGTATGGAAAATCTATTAGCTGCCGTCCTTACCAGATGTTTTTGCCGAGCCTTTTCTACAAACATGAAACCAACAAGGTGCCCACTTATTTCAGTTTGATATTGATGTATGTAAGGTACTGAACTGGAGGATCCTATCGTGAGTATATGAAGGGTTCAGTGGAAAAACTCGTGGTCCATTTGAGAAATTTTAGAACATCAGACATTAATATTGTTATATTTCAAAATATTTTGGTAGTCATCAAACTTTTTATGTACATGTATGATGAAAAATGAATAAGCTAAAACTCACAACAGGTTTTATAGACATAGTAATCAACAGTAAATCACACAAAGTCGGCAAACTTCAACTTCTCGAAAGTGTAAAAAAAAATGTTTACACCACATCGTGACATCATGATTTTTTTCTATTGAGCCCTACATATGTTATGTATTATTCGAGACCTGCACAAATATTTCAGACTCCAACTGATGCAGTTATACTATGGCAAGCTTAAGTCCATTTTGCTAGAAAGACAAAAAGATGAACACGCCATTTGAAACATTGGAGTTAGCTTCCCATTTCTGTGAATAGCATCACATTGTTGATTTAACCAAGGGTTTTAGAAATACTGGCGCTTGAGGATGGGCATTCTCTATTCAACTATGAGCTCAAAAGGGAATTTTCAGCTCTTTCTCATTTTAATGTTTTCGAGACTTAACCATGGTTTAGAAGTACTTCCTTCGATTAGCTGTGAAAAGTCATGACATGCTAAATTTCTTAATAGATTTGTCCTAGAACCCCGTGGTTGATGACCAGCATATGACATGTATGTGACAAAACAAGTCCCTGATGTCTTAAGGATCACCACTGGTGCTGCTGAATGTCCTCGTAAAACATAATTTTTCTTTTTATCATAAGACATTTTATAAAACTGTGGTGTTTTATAATGCATTAGTGCAACATTACTGCAACAGAACTTGCCTGAGTATGAAATCATCTGTGACATGTGTACGTGTATTTTCATTCAGAGTGAAAGTGTTCAAAACGACCACAAGACTCACGTATTAAGAAGTATACTACATGTAGTAGCTTTTTAAACTGCAATCTGTTGCAGTTCTAATTAAACATATGAGCAATTCCACAGCATAAGTTAGGGAAATGTCTCAAAACACCTGCGGGACACTCATGGTTATAATTAAACTTTATTTGTATTTCAATTGTTATCCACAAAATAATTAAACAACAATAACACACTGCACAACGTATGTTGCTCTTTACTGAACTTCGACTGTAATTTCTTAAACATAAGTACAACAATAAAAAAAATAAATAAATAACAATAATAATATTGAAAAATGCAAGTGGCAGGCTGCGTAACACCTTCTTTTGACAGTTTCAAAGATTTGTTATGAGAGCGTTCAGTAAAAGGGAGATAATTTATAGAATGTCTGGGTAACCGTTGTCAGGAAAGATTTGTTTGTTTTTCTTAAGCCTTTCAATCCCAAGAAAGTCGGATTATCTCGGCTTTTTAGAAGTTGCCTATTTTTGCTGATAATTTTTGTGGGTAGAAATTTGGAATTTGGACATTTTGCCCGTACAACAGCACGCAGCCTACTCTTTCATCGATTTTGAACTGTCAAGGGTTCTTTAATGTGCGTCACGTACACATGGGACCTTCAAAATATATTGGCCCCTATCCAGAAGGCTAGACGTCGGGTTTCCCTACCCAGAGGAAGCCAGGGGACTGTTGAGTCACTGAAAAAATGTGGGTTTTCGATCTTCGTGTCCCTCCATCCCCCGATGCAGGGCCCGCGAGTCGATCCCGGCCAGTTTTCTCCGTGATGAGCAGATGCCAAACCACAGAGCCACTGCGTCCTCCCTCAGGAATGAAAAGGAGTGTCCTCCCTTAAATATTATTTAAAAAAAATAAATAAATAAATAAAAACAAAAAAACAAGCAAACTTACATAGTGCATGTACATGCAGGAAGGCAATAAAACCATAAGTATCTGGTGATTCTTCTCTTTCAATTTTTGACTTATGCAGAATGGGCAGGGGCCTCCATATTTCTTCAGTAATCTTTCATCGGTTGTTTTTGTCCTTGTTTTGCACATGTGAGATTTTAACCAACATGTATTATGTCCATCAAGTACCGGTAATGATTATTGTATTAAAAACGCAGGGTTTATATGGGTTACAACACGATACATGTATGTCCAGTCTATAATTAATGTTGGTAAAGCTCTGTAGGGCCTACATTTCAAGGAATACAGTTACATGTACAGGATAACATTAACTTTGTACTTGAAAAGGCTCCAATGCAGAATTGGAAAATGTTATTGTTGTTGTTCATTTTTTAAAAGTTGTTCCATAAGTGTAATTTGAACAAAAAAAATCATTGTATTTGAACTGCGATATTATACTTTTGCATTCCAGAAGCCAGTGCTGTACTTTCTGTCCTGATGCAGTTTGAAATTTCATTGTTTTAAGTAAAATGCTGTGCAATAATTGAGTTTGCAATGATCAGCTGAGTAAATGTGTCATAATTATTGCCATATTATTACTGTGATGTACAAAACAATATTATTTTATCATTTGATTGCCATTCCAGTTTACAGGTTGTAGAGGCCATTATGTTACATTCTGTGTTATTTTCTAACCCATCATCAGCTATCTCTGACTATCGTCATTCAGTGCTTCTGGAAATGGTTCCCTTCATAAAACTTGAAAATATTTTTTTTTTAGGAACAGGAAGACTGTGTGATGATATATAAATGTATATTAATTAAACCATTTCCCTTTCATAGCAGGAATTTATTACATGTATTAAGATTTTTTTGAGGGAATGAAGCAAGACTGCGACAATTTTTTTTTTTCCCACTGATGATTGACTGCTGAAGAATTTGTGGTGTTCAGTATAAATCACATTGATAAAGGAAAGAAAACCGCGACTGTTGATATTAACAAGTCATAATTACTATAGAAATGCCAATTCATTCATGGTAATTTACATGTACATGTAATTTTTTCACTTGGCTACCATGTAACGAGCTTTGCTTCTGCTTATTTGTTCTGTTTGATAGAGTTTTAGACATATTCCCTCTCCAAATGTGAGACAATTATGCTCCCTGTGCAATGAGCACAGTTTATTATCTGCATTGTTGGACAGTGTGCAGTGTCACAAGAAAACGCAATCAGTTTGATCAATTAACCTGCTCATCTAAGAACTAAGTCTTTAGTCTTTATCATTGTTGCAGCTGCTGAAGAATACAGCTAGATTATGCGCTGGTGCTTTTGATTTCTTCATCATGTACAGAATCTTTCTTTCCAAGACATATAAGCCTATTTGAATACTTACACAAGGATAGAGGAAAATCTTTCTCCTGTGCATTAATGTACATATACTATAGATCATAAGCAATGTGTATTTTGTTCAGTCCTTTTTCACCTGCAGACGTGTAATGTAATTATTTTACATCTGTAACTTCAGTTATCCATATGCTAGTCCTATCTATATCTATGACCAACATATGATTTATTTAATTGGCATGATCATTCCACTATCGTTTAAGTAATTAAAAAAAAACATTTTGGGTTAGAAAATGCTGCTAGCCAATAATCACCACTGCTCATGCAACCTGATTTAACAATCATCATTTTCTTTGGTTTATTTAATGCTCCAGTGTCGTGTACCACATTGGCATTTAACATGTTCATATTCTAAGCGTTCTTTGTGCAAAATGGTTTTTGGTCCATTTTCTCGTAACAGTTAAACTTTAAACTGTCAAATGTGATGAGCCATTGTGGCATGAGCGTGTATGCCTTAAATGTCGCATAGTGTCCCACCAACCATCAGAGTGCATTCTGAAGATTACATAAACTTAAACATAACAAATCCTCCTTGTTAGTGTTTGGGCCAGAATAACTACATATGTCTTGCAGCTAGTCAAAATGAGACGTATGTTGATTTTTCACCATATGGGGTTTTTGGTATCATGTGAAAGTTTATTTCATACCCTTTGAGATGGTGCAAAAAGTTCTGAGCTAGCTTTATTCTAGCCAGAGATATTGCAGTTTAAAGAGACAAGGGGGACCCCCCACCAATGACCCAAATTCTGAGAAAATCGAGTTTAAATAACGGTTGAACGCATAAATCTACATACCTACCTCGCAAAACTCCGATTTTAATGAAGTAATATTTATAAATTGAGGGCAAGACCGATACTGTCTTGTTCAGAAATGAATACACTTTCAATTTCTGCAATAAAAAAAAAATTCAATGTCTGACCCCCCTCATCACATTCAAAGCCCGATTTCTTGGTT